>CAJVPP010001540.1:0-19371 GCA_910592005.1 Funneliformis mosseae | reverse complement strand
TTGCCACTTATGCAGTTCCAACACTCAAGGAATTTTCCCGAAAAACAAAAAAAAAATTTATTTTTCAGGAAGACAATACGCCAGTTCACACTTTGAAGGTTGCACGAGAGTTTTTGCTTTCTCAAAAGGTAGATTTACTTCCATGACCTGCTCAAAGTTCTGATCTTAACCCAATTGAGAATATGTGGTCTATAGTTGAGGTAAAAATTCGAAAATGCAATCCTCAACCTTCAAGCATTCCTGAGCTTGAAAAGGCGGTAAAAGAAGCGTAGAATGCGATATCGCAAGATCAATGCCAAATAGAATTCAGGCTGTGATCGATGCCAATGGAGGACATATTAAATATTAATGTCAGTTTTCGAAAAATAAAAAAAATTTGTATGTTTCCGTAAAAAATAAAAAATTATTGAAAAAATAAAAGCGTGCAATACTTTTGTTCCCCCCGGTAGTAATAGGGATAGTAAGGAAAAGACGCGTCAAGAAAATTATAATACGTGGTGTCTTGTGTATCTGCTCAATACAAGCTCAAAACAACAAATTTATCGACTCGACCAAGACGATCTACGTTTTTGATGAGGATCATAAATCCTGTTCAATTCTAGATCGGATCAGATTGACCGCAAAATGTCTCTTAAATGATTGGTTATTAAATCGATCAGCGGTCAGTTAAACCGATTCACGAAAATAGGTGTTCACCTCTGATCGATCCTGATAAACTAACGTGATGCGTGCCAGTAACCAACCATATTTATTGTTTACAACATGATTCGATCGAGCTGTACAAATTGTGCTTAATTGTAACAATAATCTGATTGGCTATTTATTTCCAGTCCGATCTAGAATTGATCATCATCTCGTGTCTCGTTAAACATCTCGCGTCTTGTTAATACGACATAAACTATAAATAAAATTACAAATGGTTAAAAACCCAGGTGTACGAAAGCAACATGAAGAGTCTCTGGTAAATTGGATGTGGCTAAGTAGCAACCCTACCCCTCTTTCCTTCTTTCGTTATATAGATACTGTCGATAGATCAAGATCCATAAATAAATATTCCTCTATAATTACGAAAGCAATAAAGCGCAACAGTAATATAACAATCTCTGATAAGCTTAACAACACTCAGACAAATTTAACGTCTGTGAGCTGTATTTATATTTTATATTGTTTATATTCCTTGCTTTAGCTAATTACCTACCATATAATTAGAAGGGAGAATACAAAAGCGATTGGGAGGACTGGAAGAAAGAGAGAACGAAGGTACGAATACTATTCTCGTAAAAAAATTCAGAAAATATTTATTCAGTTTATTTCAATATATATAAACAGAGCGTAACGGTGACAAACATAATTGAAATGAACTTCGAAGTACATAATGAATATAATTCTACATTTAATACTCCAATACTTGGAAAGCGAAATTCGAAAGATTCATCTAAAAAAAGCGCAAGCGCAAGACGAAAGACTAAAAGAGTGAAATTACCTGACAGTGATGAAGACTTAGACGATAATAAAAACTCTAGCGAATCACAGTCAACTGATGAAAATCTAACCGATAGATCACCACCCAGATCTCCTCCAAATAAAGAAAAATTTCTTTCTACTCCAAATAAGCGAAATATGCATGATGTGGAGATTGTTCGGTGAGTTCATATATTCATGACGGGCATCTGACTTGGAGCAAGTTAATTTGATATTTTTGTCGTATATTAGTTATCTTGACGCCCTGGAAAATTGTTTGAAACACAACCGAGTTCTTAGTGATGCACCCCCTTTATGGGCTAAACCTCTAGAGGCCTACTTCGACAATGCTTTTAAAGTAAGTTTTCGCGTACTAACATGTTGGACGTTCAAGATGTTCATATCTTTGCTGTCAATTTTACAGAAAGAAAGATGAATTTAAGATGTCAATCATGCAAGAAATCAAAGAAGACAAAGGAAATCACTTTCGCCTGTATTGTGAAAAAATTCTAATGGATTTGTAAGTTTTATTTTGCCATTGTTGTTTTTTTGATGGCTAGCACTAAACCTTGCTTCCTAATTCCAGCTATAATTTGGTTGATATCTTTCCCGATATGTCAAGAAGAATTGGAAAACGAAAATACATCATACAAAATATTTCTTCCCTCTTTAAATTTTACAAAACAACCTTTGGAAAAATATGCATTGATTGGATAGAATCACATTCTTCGGCAGGTAAATTAACAAAATCGACCACCAATTCCGGTATTATTAAGGTGGATATAAGAGGTAAGCAACAAATGCATATTTGTGATTCCACCATTAGGGCTCCTTAATTAATCCAACCAATCCTGAAAGGGGTCCGGTTATTGGATGATAAAGAAATTCTTCATATGAAAGTTTTGGGTCCACCGTCGTTGCCAACAAAACGTCATACCACAGGTGATATGAAAAAATCATTGCACACAGACATTCTGAATTTGATATCAATTTTACTTGATCATCTTGACCTTTCTGTTGAGGTTGCGACACGGATTAAAGTGTTTAGTTTTCAAGTAATTGGCAGGCATTTTCTATTTATTTGTGAATAATAATTAAACTTACTGATTCTACACTGTACTTGGTTATTAGAATATCGAATCACATTTTATTCTCTCAATATGTTGAATGATGGTTCCTTTCTTGCATCAGAATTAGGTTCCGCTTTATTTCCTTTTTCATTTGACGCTAGAGCAAAGTACAAGCAAATTCTATTTATTATGGGTATTTTTCACGTAAGTAAAATTATTCATATTTCTTATTATTCTTTAAGTTGATAACAGAATTTCTGTGATTCTCAGAAAGAAGTTATGAATCAAATTTCATTAATGCAAAAACTCGATTTAAAAGTTGACCATTATAAAGGAAAATCAGTTCGAAGTATCTTAAAGATTCCCATGGCTTTGAAAGAACTTCTACAAAAGAAATTTGATGATTGAAAATATACCATGCGTTAGTTTTTATTTTTAAAGTGTACATCATCTGTTTCAATACTAAAAAATCATATATATGAATTGTTTATATCATGTATAAATATCAAAATATTAATTACACGGTAAAAAATCTTAAATAAAAAATTTATTGCTTGCATCAGGCTTGTGATTTTTATGTTACATGTGGGTGGTGTGATGTGAGTACATTGAGATAAGTAATTGACATTCTGAAATGGAATGCGTGAATGATTAAACATGTGTTAAGAGTTGATAGAATCGAGCGAAAGACTTTTGCAGTCATAATGATATATTGATTATGTGTTAAACATTAAACTTTATATAATATATACTATAGCCATATTTTTTAACTTATGTATGCCAGCTTTCATGTTCGAAAATTGTTTGATTAACCACAACCTCTCCAATGAAATAATTTGTATTTTCTATTCAAAAAAGTTGTTTCTTCTTATTGGAGTAGCATGGTACTTGGCATTTCTTTGTTTTCTTTCATCAATAATAATGCGAAGCTGAGCGTCAGTCCACTCGATAGAAGACATATTTTTACATAGTGAAAAATTTCTCTAAGAATGCCTGTTTTATGAAGAAAATATCAAATGATGTATTAGATTGATTAATCGAATAATAACGGTGACTTAGCTATCATGTCAATAGATCAAGGATGGTGAAATCTGATTGGCCGATCATCTCATGATTTATAGATACTTGCCAGCGCCTAGAACACTTCTAGAACTATCGAGAAACTGGCAGGGAGCTTGCATGTGATACGTCCCCTTGTTCATAAAACTTCGGGTGATGAAATTCAAACTTTTCTCCTAAAGATCTTTGATCAAAAGAGGCTGAATCAAAAAAAAATCTGAATAAAAATGAATTTGATATTTATTAGAGTATAATATTGATAAATCAGCTAAAATTGATAAAAACACTATAAGTTAATAAATTGTTATAATTTGCTTCAATTCACTATAATTCACTAAGTTACTAATTTATTAATTATGCCTAGTGCAATGGTTAAGATCATATTAGATAAGATTTATAATAAAACTATACCCAAATCTATCAATCTCTATCCCGAATATGATATGGAACATGTTTTTAACTATCGACCTCAAACTGATAACTATGGTATGAAAAAGTGGTTGAAATAGAAAAATAATGTGATTATTTATCCATTATTAAACCTCATGAAACACCTCAACAATAGGCTGTTCATATAAGGGTTCCTTTACAAGAACTAATTTCTAAGCGAAAATATAGTTTATACCATGTATACTGTCTTTTCAATTCATTTGGGTAAGTAGAATCTAAAACATACTATATTAATGGTGAGTTATATAAAGATTACTTCCAATATCGTAAACATAGTATCCATAAAAGTCAAATGGCTATTTACTTAAAATGCTAGAAATTGGTGAAGAAAAGAATATTATAGTAGTTAGGGACGATGGATCTATGAAGTTGAGTTTGAAGATTTGATGAAAAATCATTGGAATTACTTTTGCTTCAAGGTCAAATCCACAACTATAGTAAAAAATACTATAGCAAGTGCTCCTGTTACCTCTGATAACTAAGAAATGATTTTACCTACTTCTAGTAAAATATTTATCTCGTCTCTATATGCAAAACAGCCAAAAGGTACTGTGTTGAGATTGGGAGATAGAACAGAAATCACGGTAATTTAATTAACTGATTCTGACTATTACTTTTGACTGAATAATAACATTATTTATCTTTACTAGATTCATAAATTATTTTTTTTATGACTACATAATCTACATGTAATGAAATTACGGCTGAAACTGTAATCATTTCATGTATCACATGCAGACGTTATGTATGATCTGCCTATTCTAGATTAGATCTTCTAATCTATTTTAATAAAGTATTTTTTGAGAAGTTCAAGAAGATCAATGAAGCGATCTTGGGGATTCTTGATTGCGAGACAATATAACTATCAGTTTAAGAATTTCTATATGACAGTTATCCAGCAAGCTTATAGGAATTACAAGAAAAGACCTGAATCTTTAGCAAAACGAGTTTGAGAGATAGTAAGAAATGATGGTACTCCTGATGATATGAAGTTTTTAGGTATAGTTCCTCGTGGTAAAACATATTATTTCATTAATGAAAAACTAATAGAATCTAATTATGTAATTGACCAATTTTATATAAAAAATCAGCATAACATTTATTTTACTACTACTTGGATATATGAGAAGAGAGTCTAATTATAGAGACGATTAGCTTTTATAACACACATACTTATTAGGAAATTATTATATCAGCAAGGCTATATGGTTGTTAGAGATACATATTGGCTTGACATGTTAAAATAGCCACAGAATCCTGAATATTATAGTAATATTCATAAAAAAAATATAATTATACATTCTTCATCAGAATTTCAGAATACGAGACATATAAGAGTAAATCATTAGAAATGGAAAAACCTATATGTGATTTGCCGTTAAAATATATATATCATATTTACGGAAAAAAAGATATTACAATAAATTTCACAGACTTAGATGATAATTGTGAGTTTATGCACTGAATTTTCTAGATCAAACCTTGACCTAGATTCTGAATATTATCTTAATGAAATAATATACTGTTCAACTATGCAAAGTACCTTAAGGTTAATATATGTAAGAGAACAGTGTGCGATATAAATAAAACGTATTTCTAATTCTTGTTAAAGTATATATGATGTAATAGGTGATACATCACAAATCATCTATAACTCTATGTAAACTGCTTGTATAACAAATTGATTTTCACACATAAGAAATCAATTCCCAAAATATTTCAAATTTTTTCCCTATCTATCAGAATAGCATTTATTTATAAATTTATTTCTTCAAGAGTATTGCATTACTATAGGCTATTCCTACTAGATTTTGACTGAAGTATATTTATATAATATTAGTAGGCCTTTATTACTGAGCGATCGGATAATTGAAATAAAAAAAAAAGTATGTATATACATATCTCCAGCGCCTTAAGGCCAATGCATGTAAACATGTATAACATAAATTAACATGTTTTTGATCCTCATTAAAGTATATACTGTTGAGATTTTTAATGCATATTCCACATGTCCTTATTCTCGAACACAAAGTTTCGGTATAAGAGTCCGTTGCATATTCTCCTGTCTCTTTCCCCTAATATGAATACAAGCCTAAAGAGAATGTAAATGGAGTTATTTAAAAGGGTAATATAGTAAAATTATTACGCCTTTACATTATTTTTTTTTACTTTACTTAGCAAGCTTCCAACATTATATTTTGACTACTTTCATTATTATGTCTTCAGAATATTTATATATAAAAACTGTAGAATATTTGACCAGCGTAAAGACTGAATATTTAATGGTAGACTCCGTTATTTACTAAGGGTTAGAAGAAAATCCTTGGATTAGTAAAGATAAATTAAGAGGCATTATAGAAAAAGCAGTTAATTTGATAAAAAACTCACATAGTATAGATTTTGAATGTTCTAAAAAACTTATTCAAATTATACTACAGGTACGCTATTTTATAAGTGAAATATTATGATCATATTATATTGAATAATGAGTACGTAGATAGTGGCACTTCTGAGGAGATAAGTATATCAGTATAAAAATTCTATTAGCCTATCAACAGGATTTTTCTTAACAGTGTAAAGGGTTATTTATGTTGATTTTTTTTTTTTTTTTTTTTTTTTGAAGTGCGGCAGTTTTGCATAATCTTTATTAAATTTATATAATACTGAGTACATATAATAAAATAGAAAATACAAAAATATCTATAAATTAATTTAAACTAAACTACTTTATCAATACTAATCTTGCACTTTACTGAACTAGACTATAAATAGAAAAGAAAAAAAAAGAAAAACCTAACTAAACTAAACTATTGTATAGTTATCAAACGTCTGAAAGGGAGGGTCTGATTACTGCCGTTCTAAAAATTTAACCAGTGAGAGTCATAGGCAGTAGCCGCTATAAAGGATGTAGGGTATGAGGTTAAGGGAATGGGAAATGAATGTGAGAAACCTGAGGAGACACAAGGAATGGTATAATCTTTTTCAGTTATTTGCAATTTTCCAATCGTTTAGTGCAACATTCTTTTGTAACCATATCTCATAACAAGATGTGGAAACCTCATAATAGAAGGAGGACAAGAAACTATGTGATAAATCTTTGGCAGAAAGACAAGCTGTTACTTTATTTGATAAAGATAATGGTATAATCCCTTTAATTATGTCTAAGAAACAAAATTCTGTGGAGGTAGGTGATGTATTTCAAATAGGATCTGATAGTATTTTTTGAACTAGATCATCATCTTTAAGAGTATTTAACTCAGAAAATTAGGTGATAAATTTGGTCTTGTATGTGTTGATTAACTCAATAATATTAGGTTGATTACTAGAACAGAGCCATAAGTGTTCAAAATCTTCGGTGTAAGAGTGACAACAAATACATCTTGTTGAAGTGTATAGTGTAGGAATACGAGAGTTAATTACCTTTAAGGTAGGAAGCAGTTGAAGTAACATTCTAATTTTAAATTTCTTTTTAAAACAACCTATAAATGATATTTTGTGAGATGATTCTTCGTCATTTAGGATCTTAAAGAGAAGAGGCCAATCTATAAGTTTATTACAATATTTGTTGAGGTGAGGTAGTGAAAGCAAAGACTCTGCTCATACCGCTTGTATTTTATTTTAATAAATAGCTGATAAGGAGCTATTATTGGACTGGAAGCATAACATAGGTAATAATCTGAACTTAGATAGTCTTTGTTAATTGATAATGGTTAAGCAGGAAGTTGTTTTGCTAATTTGTCAACAGTATTATTACAATGATCATCTTTGTGAGCTTGTACCTTGGTAAACGAAATAGAGATGTTGTATTGAGCAATAAGGCTGAAGAATATTGACCAAATGTGAAAATATGAGATTTTAAAAGCAGGATTAATTGATAAGGAGTCTCAGAAGATGAATGATAATTTGTGAAAAAAGAAGATAGTGACTTGGGAATCAGTACAAATTTCTATACAAGAGTCATAAAATAAAACATATACCGCAGCTAATATAGCTACAATTTCAGCCAATGTGGAAGAAGGACTTGGTGATAAAAGAGTAGTATTGAAAGAAAGTGATGGCCAATTTAGATCAGTTTGTAACCACGCAATACTCAACTGGCAGTTTGAGAAACCTAAAGAAGTAAGAGAACCGTCAGTATAAAATTGAAGAGAAATAGCAGGAGTAAAATTAGATTTGAGAGTATTAAGTAATATAATTGAATGACTGTCAAACGGAAGAACAGTTAGGTCTGGCAAAGACTTTATTGGGTATTGATAAGGGTTAGTAAGTTTGGAAAATGTAACCTTTTATAGCATAAGGTCAGAAAGGCTGGATCTCCATCCTATGTATTTGTTGTACTGTATTTTGATCTCTGTGCAAAATTGGAATGGAAGTTTCATGATACAAGAATTGTGAATATTTGTTCAAATATTTATAACAATTACTGTAGGATCGAAGAGGCTACATCTATTGCAAGGGTTGATATCTACTCTAAGGTTTATATCATATGTGGCTATGTAGTGTTGGATAAATATTGTATCATTATTAATGGCTTTAACTTTTCCAATAATAGGGGTCAAAAATTGATTAGACCAAATGATCACAAAAGTGGGGTTATTATTTCCATTCTCTTTTATTTGGATGGATGATAGTAGTAGGTCAGTTACAAATAGACGAGTGTGGTGAACAAGTTATCATCATTTTTCTAGAGGAGGTGTTAGGCAGAAGTTGGGATTCTAATTTTTGAAACCAAGATGCATGTGATATATTTGTATTATAAAACCAGTTGATATCAAATGAGGTAAAGAGGTAACATCTATCTATTGCGATAATTTGATTTACAAACATTATTGAAAGGATCTGAATATTCTTGATAGACTTCCTATATATATTATTAGATAGAATAGATGAAATGGGTATAGAGCTACCCATGATTTGAGAGTATTTGAAATGTTCGTCTAAACATTTACTGAAAGTAAAACTATCTAATTTGGCAGCTGAGAGGAAAACTGATCACCAGTCTTTAAATTGAGAAGGATTATCATATGGCTAATTGGTAATTGGTAATAAGTGTAATCATTCTAAGAGTTGGAGTTGCATGATTCTCAATCTAGCAGTATTTTCTAGTAAAGCAATATCATTTATCATCTTTAGTAAATCTGAGGATTTGGTTAGCATTTATTTATCGTAAAGGTGAGCTAAATTGTATCTAAAGGTGGAATGAATAATTAGTGCTAGTAAGGACTTAGTTAATTACAGTTTATTCTTGAAGAATGCTTTGAATGAAACCATCATCATATTGCAGAATGTAGATAGTAGGAAAGTTAATTTAGTCTTATAAATGATTCTAGGAATAACTATGATGGTTGTCACCTATAATCGACACAGTCCAAAATTTCAAAATAGCGATAATCACGTGATTTTATATTACTTCACGTGACTTTGTAAATCAAAACGCGCTTTATTGATTTATTTTATTGATTTAACTCTATTAATACATAATCAGGAATACAATGATGAGATTTGTACTTTTTGGCGGCATACTCTGCCAACTTACCAGTGATTCCTTTTTTATATAAATCCATATACCTCCATGCTTTTCTTGCAAACTTTCTTATTATAATTATACTAACAGACTCTAAAGCTGCAGGAACAGTACGTTGCAGACTTAACCATGAGTAATTACAGTTTTCCCTTGTATATCGTTTTGCTGCCTTCCAGTATCGTTCAATAAAATTTAACTCATAGTGGAACTTTGGGTAAAAGATACATTTATGGCCAGCTTCTAATATTACTTCTTCTAATGCACTTTTTTGTGATAAAAAGTCAGGTTATAAAGAAATAATCTGTCATGCACAACAATCTATCTGAGTTATATCATCTATTTTGTCTTTACATAATTGACAGTCTGCATCTAATCCATTTTTCTACAATCTATATTTAATTAAAACCCGTTTCATTCCTTTTGATTCACCATTTTTATTTATCATTGATTGATGCTAATTATTTGATCTAAAGACTGTATCTCTCATTTTCGGTTGTTTGCCTTCAGGTTTTAAGTTCATTCTACTAGCTACAAGAGCATCAGATTTAAATACTGCATGGTTTGAACTATTATCAAACGCAAATAGTGCAACACAATTAGGAAAAAGTGTTTTAAAAATGGAAATGGCCTTTATCTTTACTTGTTCTATTAAATATTCACTTGTCTAAAAACCTTCTCTGTCTTTATCCGGTTGAAGATAAGCACGTGTTTCTTTAGGTATGAAAGGGTTTTTTTGATGTTGTTGTGCATTTAGTTTAAGTCGACCACATTCTTCTGATAAAAATTCATTAACCATTATTGAATGTCCATTTCCTTTCTTACGCAATGATAATTTTTCAGACTTAGCCCATACTCCTCATTTTCCATCATTTGAGTAAAATATACATTCATCATGTGTTACAAGTATTATTTCCTTATTATTAGGTTTTAATATTAGAGGTTTTCATTCCATATTTTCACCTTCGTATTTTGCCATATATTTTTCATAACTATAAATTTTATCCAAAAATATTTGATGATATTTTACAACATCTGGACGTTCATAATCATCATAATATGTGCCTATTATTATATTATTAAGATAAGTACATAATATTTAATTATTTTATTATATAAATTAATAAATATCTTACCTTGTTTTTGAGATTGAAAAAAATAACCAAGTATATTTAACCAACGTATTGCAGTTTTCATATTAATTGTTTTTTTTTATTATTCCAAAATTAACAAGTAATTTATTTTCAATAAATTCTTTAAATTTTAGTGGTGTAATTGTTCCACCTTGAGCACAAATTCAGGTATGACACTCTTCTGCTATATTCTCATTATCTATTAATCGTATTGTTTTTTATATTTACCTTAATGACTTACTAGAAGACGATTATATTTGAGCCAATAATTTGCCCAATATCTAATAGATCTTGCTTTATATAGTCCACTTTCAATAAAAACCAATTGCGCAGCTTTTATACTGGCCTTTATTTTCCTTTTCCATTATCATCTAATTTTGTCAAATATTCTAATATCGCTCGTTTCTTATTATATTCGGCTACAGTTAATAATTTTTGCTGTTCTTTGAGCTCAATTTTCAAAATATTAATTTTTTCATTTAGATTGAACAAATTTTGTTCTTCATCTTCCGCGTCATCCAAAACTTCTTCAAAATCAATTGGAGTTAAAGTCTAAACCAATTACAGAGCATTTATTTTCAAGTCCTTTTATTAGTGGGAAGACATAGGCACTTGGGAATAATTCTGTTTCCGTTCGTTCTGAAATTATACTGGTTAAAATCCCTTCACAACTTGTTCATCAATAATGATCATTTAGGCCTAGGCTATTATCTCTGCCACTACTTAACTCCGATTATAGCTCTTCATCATCTTTTTATTAAAAATAAAAAATAAGCTGTTTAGGCTGAATCCTTGTTATCTTTATCATATCTAAATCCATATCGTAACAAACCTATTGATTAGTTTCTTCTTTTCAAGATTCTCAATGATAAAGAATCTGCTCATAAAACGTCCTTTATAGGATACCTCAAAAAGAAATTTAAAATCAAGATGTTGCTTCAAATGTTTTCTACTTTAGAAATAATACATACTCGTATTCCTGATACTTATACTTCAACATAATGCTTTCATTATCACTTACATATTGAAGACTTTGAATACCTGTGACTGTGTTTAAAAAATATTCTAATCCTCTAAGATACTATCGATATACACAAAACAACATTCATTAACCATCTCAAGAAAATGAATATTTTACAAGATGGTTCACTACTACAAGAAATATCATCAGATAATATTTGGATACCTGCACCTAGTGATGTACATTTTTGATGTTCTAGAGATTTATTGTCCTAGCTATATGTCTTAACTATATGTCCCAACCTGTTTCACAATATCCTATCTGTCCTATTAGTGTTTCATCAGTGTTCTATCAATATCTCATGATAACACTGCCTGCCTTTGACACAGCCGATTTTTTGATCCTCAATTTAATTAAAGAAATAATATCCTTATCTCTGTCTGATAAGATTACTGCTTGTATATCTACAAAAGATTTATCACATGGTCTCCTATTCTCCCTATATCATGATATTTTTACATCTTGTTACAAGATATGGAAATATAGAAACACTGCTCTTAATGAATGGAAAATTATAAATAATATTGAAGAAGACTATACTGTTCTGTAGATCACATCAGGTTTTCCACACTCTTCTTCTCTTTTCTCAACTTAAAATCTCACATCCTTTATAGCGGCTACCGCCTATGACTCCTACAGGTCAAATTTTTAGAACGGTAGTAATCACACCCTCCCTTTCGAACGGTTGATAACTGTATAATAGTTTAATCTTATTAAATTTTCTTTTCTTTTCTCTTCTATTTATAGTTTAGTTCAGTAAAGTGCAAGGTTAGTATTGATAAAGTAGTTTATTTAAAAATTAATTTATAGATATTTTTGTATTTTGTATTTTATTATATGTATTTAGTATTATATAAATTCAATAAAGATTATGCAAAACTGTTGCACTTCAAAAAAAAAATTTGCCAGGATATCCTTCAAGATTTGAGCTTTAAAACAAGTACAAGATCATGTTTCTAGCATTTGTGATTGATGAGTTATGGTCGTTCAAAGGTAACCAATTACACTTGCGTTTCTTTTGGTAGCTACTGTATATAATAATACTATAGGAATAATTACTGATGTAAATTTTGCAGAAGAATCTGTCTGAGTTACATTCTCCATTAAAGGATTAATAAATCTTAAATAAACTCATTACTTTCAAATAATAAAAGCAATTCTTATTATATCTAATTTTCTATATAAAATTCTTTTGCTCTTACTATTCATAAACCCAAGGTTTAATACTACCCAAAGTGTCTATTATTTTAGATGAAAACATATTTTCACCTGGTCAAAACTATGTCACTCAGCAGATATCCTATTTGGAAAATATCAATATATCCTATCATGATTATTCAGCCTTCATGATAGATAAAGATATCATTATAAAATATCAGAGGCTAAAAAATGCTTCTAAAGTAAGCCCTCAACGATTTCTCCTGAAATAAACCCTCACTAATCCCTTCAACACAAAATTTGAAAATTTGATTATTATAAACATTCCATTCATTATTTGATTTATCAATTCAAAAAATTTCTCTATTTCATTTATTTCATAAGTCCTAAGCGAATTATTGGACGAAAATCACGTGGCGGACAGAGAAACGCTCACATGACCTAAATTTAATCAATGCATAGAAATATATAGTTCCTTCAGGACAATTACATAATATACAACTTATCTTTACAAAAACTAAAAACTTGAAAAAAAAATCTACTAAAATCAATCACACCGACGATCATAATTGCATCACAGTTACGCAATCACACTTTCTCTGATCATGTGCTATTAAGCCGCCAGTTTCTTATGTAAAAAAAGCAAATGTTGCTATTTGATTTTATTGGTTAACATGTTTTTGCGATAATCTGAGTTTTTCCGAATTTTTAAACAATATGAGCTAGTCCAAATACCCATTTTCAACTTACAAAAAACAGAAAATTTTTTCAACTGGAAGTATGAGCCGTAGACGACAAAATAATAAAGAACCTAATCCAAGACAAAGAATATCAGACCAGTCTTCTGGTCGTCCTAACGTTAGTACATCTAAAAATCAAAATGATCGTAACAAGGGTAACAGAAACCAAAAGAGAGGAGGTGGTAAAAATAACCGTGATAACCGTGATAACCGTGATAAGTTAAGTCCTATATTACCGAACCTCTTTGAAATCGTAAAGCCGGAAAAAAAAGGTTTTCGTGCGATACCGATTATTCCAACTGAGAAGGAAATTCTAGCACCACAACCGGAAGATATTCCAATAAATCGAATTGATAAACCATACGAATCAATGGACGAGTATCTAGAAACTCATTATAAATTACTAAGAGAAGACTGTCTAAGACCTCTTCGTGAAGGTATACAGTTTTTTCGAACAAAACCTGAAGAAAATAATCGAGATTTACGAGTATATGTTAAGGTAAATCTTGTGGGTGTAACATTCGCAAAAATTGGCGTTGTACATCGAATCAGCTTCAGAACCAAAGATTTTGAGCGTGTTAATTGGTAATTTATTTTAGATCCTAATACTCGGTATTCATTTGAATACATAATTCTATAACCAAAGTTTTATATTTCAGGTCCACAAGCAAGCGTTTACTTCCCGGAACATTAGTCGTCTTTTCAAAAGACAATTTTGATACTATGAAGTTTGGAACAGTTGTAAGCCGACCTCTTGAGCTACTCGGGAAGAGTTTTGATTTACAAATTGATGTGCTTTTTCGGCTTGAAGATACAGATTTTGAATTGCCAGAAGGATATATTATGGTAATTTATTAATAAATAAATTTTTTTATAATTAATGATTTCTTTCATAATAATAATTTATTATTTATCACTTAGGTTGAATCAACTACATCGTATTTCGAAGGTATTTATAAAATGTTTTGTTATAGTAGTTAGACACCTTCTTTCAAAGTTCACATATTGGCTGAATTTTATTTAGCTTATAGGCACGTCTTAAATATCCTTCAGGAATTGGATCCTGAAACGTTACCATTTAAGGAACATATTGTTGAACGAAAATTAGAAATCGAAATTCCAAAATATTTGAATGCTAGAATTCCCATCTATGAGCTTGGTAAAACAGAAGCGTTTCAAAACCTTGAAAATTGTATTGGCACATCTAGGGTATTTTTTTATTTGATATTATTATTGTTGAATTATATACATCTTATATATCTCTCTATATAATATATTGTTTGTTAGCTTAATGTTCGTGAAAAATGGGATAATTGGCCAACGATAGAAGAAATGAAAACTGAATTACATATTTCACAATACGAAGCATTAAAGAGGATGCTTACATGTCGATTAGCTTTAGTTCAAGGACCACCAGGTACAGGAAAAACTTATGTGGGTCTTACTGCAGTTAGAATTTTACTAGAGAATCTTCCAGGTACTATTGTTGTTGCGTGTCAAACAAATCATGCGTTAGATCAATTCCTTGAAGGTTTGTGTTTTTTGCATTACAAAAAAATTATTTTTTCGTTCAGCATTCATTACTTAACTTTAAATTACTTTAGGCATTCAACTTTATGAGGAAAATATTATTAGACTAGGTTCAAGATCTTCTTCAACTCTAATCAAACCGCGTACATTGTTTAATATACGAAGCGATATGAAATCGTCTAATAATACAAATTTTAGAAATCGGAATCTTAATCTTTTCTTTGTTAAAAGAAAGAAGATTGAGGATGAAATGAAAGATTTATGTAAAGAGATAGGGAAGCCATGTCTTGAATTGGATTTTATCAAAGAACAGGGATATCTCACAGATGAGCAAATTTCGAGTCTTAAACAAGATGATTGGTATTCAAGTAGTTCAGCCGGTAACGATGACAGCGATAGAGACTATATACAAGAATGGCTAGAAGCCTCAATCTCTGCTGCAGCTTCGAAGCAAAATGAACTTGATTATCAGTTTTTCCAATTCTTGTCGGAAGATTACGGGGATCAAGTGGAAGAAGAAGAAGAATTTGATGAAGAGTACATCCATGTTGTCGAAGCAGAATTTCAGGGAATTGATGGTGGTCAGCTTACAAGCGGTGACTTTGTAGAATTAAGGAATGAAAAATGTATAAAGTCGGATGTATACGTTAGTGAAGATATGATACGTGAATATTCTTCCGCTGAAGATTTATGGTCTATACCTCAAGAAGTCCGTGTAGAAATGCATAGACGTTGGCGTCGTGTAAGACTGGAAGAAATTTTTGATCGACTTAAACACCTTTGTGAGCAATATCTCAAATTTTCTGAGCAGATAAAAACCGAAAGGATTCGTGAAGATTTGTTTATTCTCAAAGGGGCTCGCGTTGTTGGGATGACCACTACAGCCGCAGTAAGTGGTTAATATAATCTTTTCTTAAAATAAAGCATTTAATTTTTATGAATTAAATTTTTTTATCTTCAAACTTATTAGGCCAAATATCATGATTTACTGATTAATTTGGCACCAAAAATCATGATTATTGAAGAAGCCGCCGAGACTTTGGAAGCACACATTGTGACCGCTCTTACACCTGCGACTGAACATTTGATTCTTATTGGGTATTATATTTTAGTATTTTAAAATATATAAATTATTTTAAAATATTTATTGGTTTTTTTACTTAAAATAGCGACCATCAACAACTTCGACCAAATACTTCTGTGCATGATCTTGCCAAAAACCATGTAAATTAACATAAAAAATATATATTTATTTTTGGTATATATAAGCCCTTGTGGCTAAAAAATCTTGTACTTTATAGCATTTGGATGTTTCATTGTTTGAACGGTTGACAAAATTCTTGCCATATTGTCAACTCACTGAACAACGCCGTATGCGACCGGAGATCAGAGAATTGCTCACACCAATTTATAAAGATGTCCTCACAGATCACGATAATGTATGTAACTATCCTAATGTTCCAGGTTTTTGTAATGATCTCTTTTTCTTTGATCACCAAGAAGAGGAGGTTCACGAAGAAGATACGATGAGTAAAAAAAACAAGTTTGAGGCAGAGATGTGTACCAAATTTACCAACTATCTTGTGAAAGGTGGAACGAATGCAAAAAAAATGTAAGTCTTTATTAAATTCATATGTAAATTGTTGATTTGAAATTATAACAATTCTTTTTTTATAGTACCATTTTAAGTATGTACTCTGGTCAAAGGAAACTCATTGATAAGTTATTAAGAGATGAATCTCGTAATACACCAGAAATTGTAGATGTTCGTGTATGTTCGGTGGATGGCTTTCAAGGAGAGGAAAATGATATAATTCTTTTGTCCTTGGTAAGAAGCCGTGAACCACGACAGAGTATAGGTTTTTTGAATGTGTCCAACAGAGGTAAGATATGTGCTTCTTTTTTCATTTTAAAGACGCTTATCGGTTTTAATAATTATGACTTTTGAAATAGTTTGCGTTGCTTTATCACGAGCTAAACATGGAATGTATATTTTTGGCAATGTATCACAATTAAAAATGCAATCCGAGCTTTGGCGAGAAGTTTTGAGAATACTTGAAAAATCTGGACGTTGCGGTCAATCTATTGACCTGTATTGTCAAAAACATTCTAACCCTAATAAAGAAGAATGGCCACGTGGTGTGGTGATAACTGAAGTTACATGGTCTGCTGAAATACCACCTGAAGGTGGTTGTATGAGGGAATGTGAAGAGGTTATGGAATGTGGTCACGTGAGTATTCAAATTATGATAAATATCAATCACGAAATAATTATATATATATATTTTTGATACAGATTTGTCCAAATAAATGTCATATATCTCCACACAATACTTGTAAGGTAAGCTTTAACGTTTTTTTTTTTTTGTTAAAAAAATTAATTATTGATGATTATATTTGATTAATAGCAATATTTTTGTTTGAAAATCATGTAGGAAAAATGCATCCGGAAATTCCCTTCTTGTGGCCATTCATGTTCCAAACGATGTGACGATCCTTGTGGAAATTGTGAACAAATGGTTGTGTTTCGCCCACCATGTGGACACGAAAAAGAAGTGTTTTGCTACGTAAAACAATCACCTGGTAATTATAGATGTAAGGAGACGTGTTCTAAAAAATTACCATGCGGGCATCAGGTTTGATCATTTAATATTGTATTCTCGTTATTAAGTTTTATTAAGTTTAAATGGTTCTCTGATTTATTTTATTTTTCGTCTAAAGTGTGAAGAGATTTGCTCATCACCCTGGTGTACAACGATGTGCCGAACTATGGTTAAATTTGGATATCCTGATTGTAATCATGTAAATCGTTCCCCTTGTTACGATTATAACGCTAAAGAAATTAAGAAATGTCCTTATTGCTAGTTTTTTATAAATTTTATTTATAGTTTACTAATATTTATGTAATGATTTTATTAGTTTCTTGTTTTGTAATGTAAAGAAATTTTGTATATTCTATTAAAATTTGATTGATACCGTCTTTATATATATTAAATAACTAATCTCT
The DNA here is from genome assembly GCA_910592005.1 of Funneliformis mosseae. NCBI lineage: Eukaryota > Fungi > Glomeromycota > Glomeromycetes > Glomerales > Glomeraceae > Funneliformis > Funneliformis mosseae. The sequence continues at coordinate 1,221 of CAJVPP010001540.1, read as the reverse complement.
TTGATTCAGAATATCCTTTAAAGTCCCAAATCTTCACTGATTGAATACTACGAAATTTTCCTCAAGAAAGGCATGATCAATAATTTTTTCCTAGCGTAAAATTTTGAAGTGTCGAGTCTTTCTTCTTCAATATACAATAAGCTCTCCGTGTCGAAATCCCAACCTGTTCGAGTCTTCTGTTATTGAGCTTGGGGTAGTTGTATTATAAATCAGTCCGATATGAATTAAGATTTAATTAACCGTATAAACCGTGTAATATAAGTTTATATAAAATTTATATAAAAAAAAATTTTAATATATCGCAGAACTATATTTATTACAAACAGCTAAATTTTTGTTATATTTGATAAATCATTAGTCATTTTCACCACCTCCATTATTATCATATTTTTTGAATTCTTTCCATAAATATAAACCTACTTTTAACGCGGTCATTCCATTTCCATAATCGTTCAAAAGTGGAAAATGTTCTCTTTGCAGCTGCTAAAGATTTTTTTTTTTTTTTTTTTTTTTTACGAAGTGGCACTGCCAGTAACTTTATTAAATTTATACAAAAATATAAATATTAAATCTTAAAAATCTATATACAAGTACTAGCTACCCCCGAAATTATCTTTCAGGATCAAGTCCGAATAGGTCCACAATATATTCATTTAATATGATTTACTATAGTTGTATAAATAACCAATAAAATACTAGAATCGTGATTAATACAAAAGGTCTCGCAATTTTTTTAACGATTCAAACGATATATGTTTTAACAAAAAATGTAAAAAAATTTATTATTATAATTGTAATGATAAAAAAATTACAATCTTCATTTTCTGCTGCTTTTAATAAAAAACTAAAATTGTTTTCATTATTTTCTTCTAAATTTAGCTTATTACTAGGGAACGGCGAGGGCCGTTGTGAAGTCCGGAGCGTGAAAGGCGCGGGGATGTGGCGGAGATGTGGAGAAAATATTCTGGGGATATAATGTAAAAAAATTCTTTCGTCGCAATATCACGCGTCCGTTTACTAAACGATATCTCCTTCAAACAGTTCATGTTCAAAAGGTTGCTTCATATAAAGAACTTGCGAAGGTTACAAGAAAGGAAGCTCGAAGAAGGACGACTAGTTTCATTAATATCGGAAGAAGACACAATTAACATAACAGTACGAAGCGTTAAAAAAAATAGGAACAAAGCATCAAATATTATTTTAATTCACATTTCTCAGAAA
>CAJVPP010001539.1:0-19373 GCA_910592005.1 Funneliformis mosseae | reverse complement strand
TAGCATTTGTGGTTGATGAGTTATAGCCGTTCAAAGGTAACCAATCACACTTGCGTTTCTTTTGGTAGCCACTGTATGATACATTAATGATTATATATGTTATATTGAGCAAAGATCTTCTAATGTTTTTATTACAGAAAAGAGGTTATTTCAGTGGTTATTAAATGCTAAACATGAATGTATTCCCTAAGAACTTCAGAATAAAGAAGTATTTTTAAATATAGATTCTATCATCTAAAATAAGGATGTACTGATTATTTGATTGTGAGTGGTCTATATGTTGAAAAAATTCTGTTTTCAGCACTTATTTGGTTGGAGAATGGTAGATTTTCTCAAAGAGGCAGGTATGATAATTTTCATCATAGAACCCATTCCTAAGTCTGAGGAAAATATATTATCACAAGTGGTAAAAGCACATTGCATTATTGTTAAAATGGAGAAGATATCAGATATATCTAATGCTACTGTTATCAACCACGAAACTGCTGAATTTTTGGAAAATAAGCCAAAGAAAACCTTAGAAGAAATGCAATCTCTAGACTAGCATCACATTGTGAAATGTTATAAGATTTCATCTGAATCATTGACTGAAGATTTTATCTTAAAATACAGAAATTATAATTGTCTGGAATGGTTTAGAGCTTATAAACAATTACAAGATACAAGTACTAACAATGAAATAACTGTTAAAGCTATTACTCATAAAAATTACAGGGAAGATAGACTTATAACTACTATCTAAGCTGAAAGGTATTGAATTTGTTTAGAGTTACTAAAAAATTATACATCTGCTATAGATATTTATGATAGAGCACGATATAAAGCTAATGATGTTAAAACATGTATTGATTCTTCTGAATTAATATTATGTCTTCAGGATTTAGTTTCCAATAGCTAGAGTATTTGACAATACAGATGCATCATATAATGCTAAAAAATCAGGATTAAAAACAGTTTAAGCAAAACTCAGATTACTAAATTTAGTATTGCATGCAATATATGGGTTAAAATTTAAGACTATAGATAAGCATAAAAGACATTACCATCTAGTTGGATCATTTGATAATAATGACTCTCTTGAGTTACCCCCATATCAAATAGGGAAAGAAATTTATTAGGAAAATGGTAAAGATACTCAGTATGAATATAGTAAACTTCTACCTGATAAATTATTAATGAAAAATCTTTTAAAGAAAAAATAAAACAAAAATACTTCTAGTTCTAATATAAATACTGTATCAATTACAAAAGATATTCAAAACTTATTTAATATTGCATAAGTAGAGATCTGTTATAAAGCTGTATGAATATAATACTAAAGTTTATAGAATCAGGTTATATATACTTTGAAATGGGACCTTCTTCCAATTTTTTATATAATAATTCTAAAGAAGGCCTCATTATAGAATTATGCATAATGTGCTTTATTTATAAATTAAAAAATAGCATTATTTGACTTAATAATATAAATAAAATAATAATTTTTTGCTTATTTTCTGGCAGAAAATTCAGAAGGTATTCCTAATGCTCCAAATTTCGAGCTAACCACTAATCTTCAAAGAGGCCAATATCTACATCGTCCTTATCATTTGACTCAGAAACTGAAGCTTCATAGATTCTAAGTGACTTTAGAGCTGAGCCTTTAATTACAATCCTATCACCTAGTATTTTGATCTAGATCAAATCTGTTAAATTTCTTTCTAACGAATCTGCAAATAGTTATGAAGAAGCGGAAAATAAGTGTTTATTAATTGAAGCACTACTATCATCTGACTCAAAAATTGAAGCTTCAGGGATTTTAGATTGAAGGGCCTCAGCCTTATACTTCTGCCTCATCTGATAATTTAGCAAATAAAATCTACCTGAATGATCAAGACAACATCCTGTAGTAGAAACAGTATATTTACGATAACCACTAACAAGGCAAGAATTTTTTCTATATTTTTTTTATATAATTTCCAGTATCTATAATATCCAGTGGGATCACAGTACTTATTTCTACATATAGTGTTATCCTTCTTGATATATGCGTAAGTAAAACAAGCCATAGTCAAAGATGCTAAACAAAAGTATTTTAGAATATAAAACCCTCTTTCATTTTTATTTCATAATAAAATATGTATTTAAATTAATCAGTATTATAATGAGATAAATTATCTTTTTATACTTATACTATAGATATAACAGGCCAATCAGCAGAGTACGAGCTCAAGGGTAAAGTTCACAAAAAAATCTATAATCCCAAAATTAATTATATGATAATTATAAATGGACCAGTATATCATAAATTATTATATGATAGTTATATGCATTAGAAAGAAAAAAGGTTTTTAATCCTGTCTTTACATAAATTACCAATATTAAGAAGATATTTTTCTTTCATTTCCTATTATATTTGGGTATTCTATTAGAAAGAAGTTTATTAACAGTGATTAACAAAAAAATAAGTTTATTGCAAATCTTGTTTCAAGCTAATTGGTACAATCTCACTTTATGTTAACTATTAAAATTTTTCTAGAAACATAAAGAGACAAAAGTTTGAAAGAATAATGTACTCATAAATTCCTTTATTATCTGAATTTAGTCCCTTCAAAATACAGGCCAAATTCTTTATATAATACATTCACTAAAATGAATGCTTTAGAACTGGAATAAATATTAGCTCTAATACGAGCACTTTACTAAAATGTGAATCAATACAGATAATTTGTTCATAGTCTTAGAATTGAGGTTCCATAACTATATTTTTTTTTACATATTCTATCTACCTACAATTTTCAAATCAATGTAAAACATACCTCAATCAGAGTGGATGGCCTCATAGAGACCTTGCAATAAATTATAATATTCTTTCTTTTTTCCTAACCCTCTGATAATTTTTACTGACTATGAAATAGTGAAATGTCAGAATATTTTTTTGAATTGAACTTTTTCAGATATATAATAACCTAAGAGTTATATATAATCTAGTAATTATTTTACAAGGTATATTTATACAACTATTTTCACAATTGTAACAAATTATATTGTAGATCACAAACTCAGTAAAGATATGAGTAACGAAGAATTTAGCCAGTACGCCTCAGAATTACTTGAGTATTTAACAGATAAACTGAAAAGAAACAAGGACCGTCAGCACTTCTAAAAAGTGTATAATTTTAGCAGAAAGCAGGTGTTTGTATTAATCTTCAATCAGAGAATTTGTCAAAGTAGAAGTCAAGTATCCCCTAAAATTAGAGGGAATGAAATAGAAAAAGTTAATATATGCCTAGTATCTGATATCATTCCAGATGGAGAAACCATTGAAGTATAGCCTAACGTATTATCTGAGATAATCTTGGTGAAAAAGAAGTAAAGACAATAGCCAAGGCTTTAACTATAATGTTCCTAATTCTGTCACTACCACATCCCATCTTAGTAGACTCTGAAGAGAGTTGCAAGAACTTAATGCCTCAGAAAAAATAATCTCTGCTATATTAGATGACAAAACAATCTGCATATCTAACAAAATTTAAAAGGAGCGTAGAGTTCAATATGAAAATGAAGGGATCGATTTTCTAGACTACTTCTCGTTAAAATTAGTTAAAAAAAGATTGAATGGGTATGACATATCAATGTATCCAATCTATAAGCTCTAGCAGATATAATGATAATGCTTTGCATCTGTCTTGCTTAAATTAAAGACTTGCACATTTCTAATGGAAGTGTAATTGAATATTCAAAAAACTGAGAATAGCAGGATAATCCTTGGATATTTAGATCATTAGAAAGAGATGAAGAGCTAAATTTCTCCTTACTTAGATTCAGAATGCAATTTCTTCTGAACAGTTAAGGGATCTAGAAGTATGAAGAGTTAAATTGTTTAATACATTTCGAAAAAAAATAGATTTCTTTCTGAAATTGGTAAACCACTTCTCTTAGTTATTTGCGTAAATTAGAAGTAGTATTTGCAATCATTTTAAATAGTGCGAAGAATTTATCAGAGACTATGATCATTGTCAGTTAAGCCCTTCAACATTCACTAGACAACTATGCCTCTCCAGTGCAAAACTATACTATAGTAAATTATCGAAAGAAAGAACAACCTTACAATCAGACAAGAGCATTCAAGCTCTTTGATGAAAACTAATTATATAGAATGTTAGAGGGTTAGGATATCATTTATTAATTTTATTTTTCACTTGAAGTAAGATATATCATATATAAAATATCACGAAAATGGTAACTGATCAAAAGCATTCATCTGATAGTAGTATTGGAAAAATTTGCTCAGATACTTGACTTCTTGCGGATTTATTAAACATGATTGATCAGAAAAGAGGTTTCTCAGACATTTTTTTCAATACTGTCTGATAGTATAGTTAGCGAGCAGAAAGTTATCAGACGTATAGAGAAAATAGCCCAGTTATTTGGATTGAATGAGCAAAACGCAAGAGCATATAAAGCACTCTCTGGACAGATTTGAACGTTAGAAAAAAGACTGGAAGATTATCATTTTGAGTAAAGCTTAAAAGGAAAGTCAATTTATTGGAAGCTGAATTGGAAGATCTGGATGAATATGTAGATAGGAAAACTGTGGTCAACTTAATACAAGAAATAGTTTTCTTGATAATTGCTAAAAAAGGTAAGGGTTCCTCCTATTTGTCTGAGTTTTCCAAAGAATCTGATTCATATGAGATAATTAAGGGGTCCCATAGGTACCAGGTAAGAGAAAAAAAGGATGTCTCTAATAAGCAACAAAGGAAGACATGACCAAGAAAGGTTAAGCGGGTGATAGTTTAAAGAGATGAATCAAGCACTTTGCATATTTTTTGATCAAAGAAATTTGCCCCCTTGTCTAAAAAACTGTGGGGTGGAGTCAGTGACTAAGCTTTATCATTTTTTCGAAAAAGCAGTCTACTTTGTCTGAGACTAGTTCATCTGAATCAAGCTCATCCGAGAGTAGTTCGTCTGAGTCCAGTTCATTCAATTCTGATATTAATGAGGTAATAAACATAATTATGCATCAAAGGATTAGGGAGCGCCTAGCTTGAAGGAAGATTTAAGAGAAAATGCATATAACAAAAATAAGGTTACCTTTCAGCTGAAATATTCAGAGCGTTAGCGGATATCTCGAATTTCATCATTAATTAATTGTCACGAGGATTAATTTAAATAAATATGAGAACTGTTAATCTTTTATTATTCTTTTTCGTAGATGCATAATAATGGTATTTCTTTTAGCCATTTCTTTACAATCGAACAATTATGTGGGGTACCTTTTTTAATAATAACTTTTGTTATATTAAATAGACTATGAGAACCCATGTACAAGTAATTGTTTATTTACAAAATTTTGATTCCATTTCAACAAATCATTAATATCTTTAACCCAATCAACGCCTTCATCAACTCTATTTACACAAGGGATTGGGTAAGGTGACATTTGTACCTATAAAATATTTAATTAATATAAATAGCTCAAGATTTTGAAACAATTGAATGGTTGAAAATATTTTACCTCCAAGTATTCTCCTTTATTCAACATAAATATTTCCCTTCCATCCACAGTGACTTCGGCTGGCGCACGGCTTTGTTCGCCGATCTAAAAGTAAAAGTTTAACAAAGACGTGTAAAAATTTAAAAAAATTTATACAAATAATATACGTTTGTAAATTACCCTTAATTGGATTCTTACACCCGATGGTAGTAAAATGGGTCGAAATGAAAGTGATCTTGGACAAATAGGAGTGATAATAAGACTCTGTACAGAAGGATGTATTATCGGTCCTCCTATATAAAACGTTTGAAATTAATTTATGGTCTTCAATGTTGAATTTATAATGATAGATTACAAGTAATATTAAATAGAACACATACCAGCTGATAATGAGTATGCTGTTGAGCCTGTAGGTGTGCCAATAATTAACCCATCCGCCTAGCGACGAAACGCAATCAGTTATCATGAAGTTTTTTATATATGATTTGATTTGATTTTTATTTGTTTTTTGAAATTACCACAGCATCTGTAAGAAATTGTCCATCCACAAAACAATCGATTGCGGTGAGATGTGGATAACGACCCCGATGCAAATTTACTTCATTCATGGCTTGTAAATCGCCTGATAAAAATATATATATATATGTATTTATAAATATTCATTATCAAATTTGGAACAAGTAAGTCTTCGTGACAAAGTCAATAGTTACCGATTTCAATGCCATTCTTCGTAATCCTTTTCCCTTCTGCAGTCCATATTGAACAAGAAAGTCTCATTCGAAGCAATAATGAGACGCCACCTTTGATCATATCTTCTAACGCAGCCTTAAAATGTCTGATATCTATATACCAGAGTCAAGGTAAAAATTGTTGTTAATTTACTAATTCAAATTATTAGATGTAAATTGGACCGATATCTTTATATTGATTAATTTTTTATGCTCGATAACTATTTAAAAGTTCCATCGGTCTAGACTGATGTATCATAACTAAAAAAATTATAATCATGAATTTATGAAGGATACGAAATGGAAGTAGAAATCCAAATGTTCCCATTGAGAATGAAATGACTGGTGGAACGCATTGATTAAAAAGCGATGAAACGTGAAGAATTGTTCCATCTCCACCCAATGTTATAACGAAATCGACAGTACGTGCATATTCATCTTGTTGTCCTAAAAGATTTTGGAATATAAAATTTAATTAAAATTCAATCATAAATATATCAAAAAAAAAAAAAAAAATTCAAATCATACCTAGTGGAATCACATTCACATACGGTAATTCATTTCCAAATTCTTTAATTACCTCGGGTTCAACAATGATATTTATATTAGGATGAGATTTACGTAACCAACTAACAAAAGATTTTTGCTGGAATAAGATAATTTTGATAGAAAAAGAAAAAGAAAAAAATTTCTGAACCTTAAAATTTCCACGAAAGCCTCACTAGTGGATTCAGTGAAAGGCTTTTTCACAACCAAGACTGAGCGAGGAGGTTCTGTCCATTTTAATCGATAATTTCCTCTAAAAATACATATATGATAAGTTTATAATTTCTATATTAATACCGAGAAATAACTATCTTATATACCCATAAGTAGATCCGACCACTTGTTTAATTCCCTTAGTGACTCCTCCGGTCGCTGTTAAAGTTTGTTTAATATATACGTAAAGAATAAACAAGCCTAACAGATAATTTACCTATCGTGTTTTCAATTTCACTTAATAATAATTTTACTTTATTGGGTAAATTCTTTGTACTTGAGTAAGAACGAAAATCGATAAAGTGCTTTTGTGAATATGCAAAAAAAGAAGGGGAGTGACATAACGCGGATCTGTTATTGTATGATTTGGTAGTAAAGAGATTAAATAAAGATAATGTTCGTCTAAAAGACATGAAAATTGAATGAAAAAAATATTGATCAGATAAAATTTATCGAAATTGCAAGTTTTGGTTTTTGATTTACAATGCATCTGAGAATCTGAGAACACAAAAGTGAAAACATGTCCTAAAATGGCTTTGCCCTGTATGGAAAAAATGGTGATATCTCCAATACTTCAACAGTTTTTTTAAATCAAAGAATCAAAAATATGATAAATCAAAGTTCGCTGGTTTTTAGCGGAGGCTAGAATATAAAATAAACTATCCCTTGTTAAAGGACGATTAAATAACTTCACCAATGTCAAAGCAAGCTGAATAAGATACATCGTTGATTTTATTTTTATAAATGTCCCTTTGGTTCAGTATGTAATTACTGCATCGCAATTCCGATTAACAATGCGAATTTTAATTTTAAGATTAGAAGTCCTTCGTTTTTAATATCAATTACTGATGTATTTCCAACACTGATAACACTGATCCTTTAATAGTTCATTAAATTCCGTGATAAATGTATCTTAAAATGAACCAGAAGATAAAATTAAGATCACTAATTAGCAATTTCAGCAGAAATTCTCTGTCGTTCATGGAGTTCTTCCACCGTTTTGCGTCATTTGACCCATCGCTCACGTTCTTATACTTTCCATTTTTTATTTAGCTTGTTTAATTTTAATACGTATTTATGATCTATTTCATGGACAAGTTTTAGGTTGACAACGCTCTTTATTAAAATCAAAATGACTTTTTTTGGTCGCAAGCCTTGATTACAACCACTCGCGAGATGCATATTTTCGAAATGACATAATCTTCTTAGTAATCACCATATCACCAAAATGTGATATCATAATGAAGTTACTTATACCTCATAATGCTATTGTTGCCTGATTTATATATTTTGAATTTTTCTTTTCTCTTGAGTTTAAATTTATAAGTTTAAATGCTTAAAAATTCGTTATGAAATTTTATCGGGCGGAAACCGGAAAGCAAATCCGATTAAGAAAGTCTTTTGAAAGGTATATCCTTGTAGTAGTTTTTTTTTCAGTGGAGAATATATTTTACAGACGGCAAAATTTTTGTTTTCTATGTTAAAAATCCTTTTTTTCTTACTTACTTTGCTATGCTTTTTGGAATGATAAAACTATTTGTTACTTACTAAATTATTTTATCATTTTAACGTTGATTCGATAATCACATGAATATTTAGTTTAGATGGCCTTAAGACGGAGTTAGAGCAAGTGAGTGGTGTACCAGTATCCTCACAGATATTGATGACGAACCTTGGTACACAACTCAAAGGTCAAATGATGAGTGATGTGAATAAAGCTGTTGGAAAGGTGAAGATCAACTTTTATACTTGGAATTATTTTTTTTTGATTTATTAAATTATCCTTTTTATTAATACATTTCGATTTATACATGTAAGGATGATTACATATTTCTTTTCAACAGGGAACTTCTTGATTCAAATAATGCAAATATCAAAGAGTCACTTGCTGAAAAACCTTTATTTGAACCTCCTATAACTGGTAAGATCAAATTTATACTTATATTTTAATAAACTTTCATATATTAATTTTCTACAATTATGATAATAAAATTGCAGCTTCTACGTCATCAAAGGTGCAAAAACGTGGCCCTTCAAGTAACATAAATCTGTCCGATGAATGTGGTGCTTATGTCAATTTATTTCAAACTTATCACTCTCAAGGGCAGGTGAGCATCATTATCAAAATCATTATAATTATTATGAGAATTAAATCTTGAATTTCAAATCATAATTATTTTTGTTTTAATTTAAAAAGTCATTCCTCAAAGCGGCTACCATACATACGGAGTTTTGTGAAAAGTCATATCAAGAACAAAAGATGCAACTAATGGCATTGAATGCCGCCCTCACAAATCTTGATGCTCACAGCCGGTTTGTACACGTTTGTTGTTTCAGACCTAGTTATTTAACTTACTAAAAAAATTTCTATCTTCATTGACTTCCTACATTTTAGTTCTGTAATTGATGCCCATGAAGTTTTTTACACATTTGCTGAAAAAGAAATAATCAAACATACAAGGCTGATTCAAAAGTTTTTATGCATATTTTTTTTAATATAACGTGCAACTTTTTGATTTATTCAGAATAAATTCTAATAGATTCTAATATTAGTTTATCGGTCGATATCGAGACGCTTCGACGCATTACCATTCATCCTGAGATTTCAAAATATGGGGGTATTTTAACAAGCGACAAAAAGTATTATACGTTAGCCGATTATGTAAATGAGGACAAGCTTATAACTTTGGCGACGGAGGGTAAACAAATTTACGGTATATATAATGTTCCAATAAAATTTTTTGTTTTGTTTTTGTCTTTGTCTTTGTATTTATTAATTTGTGTACTTATTTAAAACTAAATTAATTTGACATTATGTTCGTCGTTAGATCAAATTGCTAAACGTGTTCAGTCGTTGGCTTCTTCTATTCACTCTGTTCAATCTGGTACAGAGACATTAAAAAAGAAAAGATTTGATAGCTTGTACGTATTATGTGTTTATTGTTAAAAATAACGTACCGAGTTTAATTAGATTATTTGTACCTCAGATTTCCTAAAATGAAGGAAACATTTGGTAATGTTCAGGATCGGCATTATAAGTTAAAGCAAATTGCTGAAAAGTTGGAAAGAGGTATAAATGATCATTTTATTTATTGAAAGAAATATTTTGGTATATCGAATAGTAAAACACGTGTTCATCAAATTTTTTAAAGATGTCACGCGCGTGCAAAATCAAGTATCAAAAATTCTCGAGTCAAATGCCAGCGCGTTATCTACAGTAGCAACAAAATCCATTGAAGCTTTTGAACACCTTGCTAGCATCCAATCACAAGAGTATTTACCAGGTAAAAATTATACATATCACAATACATGTTATCTGGTTCGAAAGTTTATCTTATACGCGTCAATTTGTAGATATGCAAAAATTCGATCAATATATTCGCGAGCAAGTGATATTCTTTGTTCAATACAAGGTATTTTTTTTTCAAATCACTTAAAAATTTTATAATTTTTAATTTTTAATTTGTCATTAAAAATATATATATATTAGAATACGATGACTTCGACATTGATATCCAATTTACAAGAAATATCTCGCCTTGAATCTTCCATTGCTGGTATTCCCAGTTTATTAAGCGGATTGGATACTGATGTTCGATCTAAAGCTCAAGATTTTAAAGAATTAAATCATGTTCATCAAATGCCAATAGCTTATGTAAATATTATTATAATTGTTTTTTAATTGTATTTATAATAATATATATATTAATCTGGAAGCTTTTACATTTAGGCAATGACTATTGTTGAGATTGTGAGAAGGAAAGAATATGCAAAAGTTTGTACCATGTCATTATTTATTTACTCTCTGTAACCTATTATTTATAGATTATCATTTTTTTAGCTTATACTCTCAAAGGCACAACAAATGGCTGAGATAATGGGTCTTTTTCGTAATACGGAACAGAAAAGACGCGATTATTATAGAACGGAAGTGAAGAAATATGTTCCGGTTAACATTCCGGGTATAGATTCATTTAAATTTTATCCATGCCATGTGTTTGTATTGTTACTGATTAATTTTATTGGCAAATTTATAGCATTAGATGATAATCCTCCTACGTGTGACATATCTACGGCCAATATTAAGGAAGATAAATTACCATCCTTTACGATGAGAGACGTGCATTGTAATTCATTTATCATTAATACTTTCGTTCTTTTATATACCTAAGTTTATATCTTTGTAATTAATAATCCTATTGTAAATAGCTTTTTTAAATCTTATAGAAGAAATTCGTCCGGCTATCATGTCGCAAGTTTCTTATCATCGCTCCTCGACCTTTACTGCTTCATTATCCAGGATACGAATACAATCTCCTCACGATGACCCTTTAGCAAATTTACATACGATATTATTGAAGTTGGCTAGTCAACTGGAAGGAATGAATCATGAATTCGATCGTGCTATAGAGAAAAGTTGTAAGTCGAATACATTCTGTTTATTGCTGATCGTATCATTTAATATGTAATTTATACATTTTGTTCCGTTGTTATAGTTCTCTCCGAAAAGAATGCTAATGATAAAAATAGCAGCACAATATCGCGTCCAATTACATTACTTGAGAGTAAGTTTTATTATCCATGTATTAAACGATCTACGTAAATATACTTACAATGCAATTTCTTTAGGTCGTTCATTAACTCCCCCAGCATCATCTCAACCAGGACGTCGTTCCAAACGGGCTTCGCGACAAAGTTTCTCTGAAGGTAATTCCCCATCAATGGATGCTAATATGGACCTTTATGTTGAGAAAACGAATCTATTAAACAAGGCCGAAGAGAAAATAAAGGTTTCAAACATTTCAATTTACTTTTTCATAACTATAAATAATTTTTTTTACTGATCATTATTTATTTTAACTTATAGGCATATGAAGCTCGTATCAAAAGTCTTGAGAATACATTATACACTAATTATCAAGCAGCCAGGAATTCATCAATTATTTCCTCTACAGCTGGATCAGATATTGCCTCAATGCCTACAACTGTTGTCTCGGAAGAAATTTCTGATCTTCGTTCGCGTTATCAAAATCTAGAATCTTCATACACTACTGAAGTTAATGAAAAGACGAAGCAAGAAAAAAAAGCAAAAGAATTAGAAATACGTTATAAGAATTTAGAGTCATCTTATAATATAGCCACTAATGACAGAGAGACATTACTTAAACAAATTAATGAACTCGAAACACGTTGTCAAAAATATGAAACATCATACACCAAAGTCACGAAAGAAAGAGAGGCGGCTGAAGAGCGCGCTTCAGATCTTGAAACGCGTTATCAAAATATGGAAACTTCCTATGTGGATGCTATTAAAATAAAGGGTTCATTGGAGAAAAAAGTTGATGAGCTTCAAAAGCAATCGGAAACACTTGAAAGTTCACATGCTCTTGTATTGAAAGAGAAAGAAAATGAGTTGTTGGATTTGCAAGTCAAGTTTAAGAAATTACAAGTTTCTCATGATTCATCAACGGTACGATGTAATGAATTAATAGCAAAAGTTGCTGAATTAGAGAAGTCTAATAAAGAACCTGATAATCTTCATACTGAACAAATAGAAAAATATGAGGTACTTGTTAAAGATTTGGAACAAAACTATCAAGATTTAAAAGCAAAATATAATAAACTTAATGATGAATATGAGAAAAAATTAGATGCTGATAGAAAATGTGAGAAGTTAGAAAAGCAAATGGATAAATTAATTGAGGAAAAGGAATTTATCGTAAAAAACAAAAATGCATTAGATGCAGAAAAATCAATTATAGAAATGAAGTTTAATGACATTAATGCAGAGAAAAATGGACTAGAAACTCGATTAGAAGAATATAAACAAAAGGTTCAAATTATATTTGTTTTTTTATTTTTTAAAAAAAAAATATTCATTACTTTTACCTTGTAACTTATAGATATTGATTTTAATAATTTGTTTGTAATTCGTAGTATGAACAAGACCGATTATCATTGAATAAGAGAATTGAAGAATTAGAAGCTCAGCATCTGATGCAGGAGCAGATTGAAGCTGTGAAAGAACGGTGGAGAAAAAAGGTACGATCATTTTAACGTAATTTTCTTTTTAATTTTCAAAAATTTTAAACTCCTATTTACGTTTGAATGCAGATTGAAGAACTTCAAAAGGAAAAGGATAACGTAACTCAAACATACGAAATAAACAAGCAAGAGGTAATAAATTTTTTAATAATATTACACTTTCTTGATAACTCTTTCCGCATACTCATATGCTAAAACACTATAGCTGCTTCATGAAATTGAGAGTTGGAAAGCTAGCCTTGACAAAATGAATTTACGACGTGAAGAAGCTGATAGCTTGCTTGCAAAGGTGAATTATATTTATCGTTGAACGAAAATAAATTGTACCTTTTATTAATCAATTTATATTATTAAGTCGCGCGAAAGAGGCAAACAGCTTGAGCGGGAAAATGCTGAAACTAAGAAGGCTCATGAACAGGTATTTATGATTATACATTAGTCAATGTATTTCCTCTCTAATCGAATGTTTGATCATTTTAGAATGAAAAGTTAATCAGGAATATTACCGAAACCATTCTGAATTATATGGATGTCGCAAGTGCTTATGATGTTTCTGAACAGGTAATATATTATTTTACGATATTTACTTTATTCATTTATAATTTATTGTTGTTTCTCGTCATTATAGACCAAGTCGGGAACAAATTTGAATCCTATTTATATGATACAAAAAGTTGGAAATGTTGCGAATTCTATGGCCCAGGAATTATGTGATACAAAACAGGTTAGTCATGAAGTTGGCGTAACTTATAAATTATCGATATTGAATCCAAATTTGTCATTGGTCAACCTTTATAGTCTCTTGAAACTTCTAAAGCTAATCACGCTGCCCTGGAAGAAATGTTGGAGGAACGTACTGAAGTTTCTCGTTTATTAAGCAAATACCTTTGGGAGTATTATAATAATATTCGAACATTGATGAGCGCGATGGAATTTTCTTTACCTGTGAACAATGAAAATGGGTCGAGTTTATCGTCAACTGAGAAAGAAAAAGGAAATCTTAAATCGTCTGAATCACGTTTATCGGATAGCTATTTTGCTGAAGACTTGGGAAAGTTTTTCTCAAATTATTCTGAACAAGTGGCATGGCCGAAGGATAAATATGAGACACTCCTTAATCTTTCAACAAAAGTGGATCTTAATGAGGTTCGTCATATAATTAGACGAACACCTAAGGATGCAGAGGATCTTGTAAAGAAATATAAAAAAGAAAGTAAATCGAATAGAGGTAAGTTCAAATAGCGTTATTAGTTAACAGGCTTTTTCGGTTTTGATTTCAGTTGACTTAATTATTCCTTTAACAGAAAAGTATATTAAAGCTAGTCAGGAATCGAAAGAGAAAATTTCTTTTCGAAAGTAAGTAATAAATATTATATAAAATTTTGTAAAATAACTATGCAATCAAGTTGGGCTTATTTAACCATAAAATTCTTTTTTTTTTTTTGTTAGTTTCAAGAATGGCGACATTGCACTATTTTTGCCTACACGAAATTCAACAGCCAAACCTTGGGCTGCTTTTAACATTAATTGTCCTTATTACTTTTTGCGCGCTACCGAAACAATAAATGGTCAAATTCGTAATAAAGATTGGATCGTCGCGCGAATCATTGAAATTACTGAACATAGAGTTGATGTAAAGGTTGGTTCGGTTGATTGACTGATTACATAATGAATTGAACTCGCTAAAGTAATATCAATTTGGTAGAAACCGGGCACAAATCCATTTGAATTACCGGACGGTGTTAAGTATTATGTGTTAGATGTTGAAGATTGGCAGAATAACAATAGTTCAACATCTAGCCATCACTCAAGAAAACGTACAGGATCTGAATCTTCAACAAAATCCTCTCGTATCATGAGTGCTTCTCTTTCTAACTTACCTTCAACGAGGGATACAGTTGATGACAACGACACAAATTCAAGCATGTCATCATCCACAGCAAATTTACGAAATCGGGTGCAAAGTTTACCACCACCTGCTCATACTTATTCATCACCTTCAACACTTTCCGATACAACTAATACAACTAATACATCGAATCGTCCAATGTCATCCTATTTACCGCCGTTATCATACTTCTATACTTCTAACTCATTGGATGGATCTGGATCAAAAGACGACAACAATTGACCAAATTTGGATTTATTTTAACGTTTACTATTTAATTTTTATTCAATAAAAATTTTTATATTAAAATTTTTAGTTAGTTTTTTTTTTTAATCAATATCTTTTTTTGTACAAACATCTTTGTATTCTTTGTATTCAAAAATTAGCATCTAACGCAAAATATATTATTATTAAACTTGAATAAATCTATTTTGATTTATTTTTAATTGTAGAAATAGTAAATTTTATATGACCAATCTATTTTCCGAAATTATATTATACATTAAATCTATTTAATAACTACGAAAAGAGAAGCGGGGGTCGAGGAGTCGGAGTAGACGGACGTTGCATCAAAGTAGGACACAGTTGTGCTTTCGTTTGTTGTAAATTTTTCTTTGTCTGTGGGGATCCTGAATTATCCCAATCCTGAATGAGAATGAGAGGAACCTCGACATCATTCCGATAAGAATCAGAATCACATGGGACAATAGTCAATATAGGTGTTTGCGATTTAGGAAGATCATTGTTATTTTCTAAAGAAAATTCTTGGATATCGGAGTCTAAAGAAACGTGTGCTAGAGCATGAGCCAAATCATGAGATAAAGTGTTAGAATTAGGACGGTCTTCTTTGATTGGAGTCCATCCGAATGGTGGTGAACCTGGTGGAGATACGAGCCAATTTTTTTCGAGTTCCGGCACACTAAGATGTCTTGAATTATCGATTTCATCATATAGGGGAGTATGCTATGAAACATAACGTTTAATTATTAGTTGTTATTTCGACGAAAAAAAAAAAAAATAATAAAAATTTTCAATCCTTAAAATCTCACCTGTCCATAATATATACGAATATTTTTACTCAAGAATTCCATTCTATCACAATATGCTTTGGCCTTCGTTGCATCATTGGGTTGATAAAAAATGGAAAGAATACGATTGAATGATTTGATCGGTACAAATTTATAAATTTTTCCGTGTAGTTCGAGGTGATCTCGAAGTTCAGCAAGATTTTCATGAAGAAAAGTTGCGCGATCAAGATTAGCAACTATCAGTGTGTTTGTTGCAACAACGTTCGAGATTTGAACCCGTAAATCGTGTACAGCACAAGGGGACATTGTGTTTTATAAGAAAAAATAAGAGTTTAACTTTTTTGATAATTGATATTGATTGAACTTGTTTCAAAATAATTCAAGCTATCATTAATTAGTTTGTAATAAAAAAAAATCTCTCTTAAAAGATGGAATAAAATGGATAAAAAAAGAAAAAAAACAAGGGATATTTATAAAGAAACCCGCCAAGGAAATAAAAACAAATTAGATTTTTCTATTTTTCTTTTTTTATTTTTCCATCAAACCTTTCCAATAGATTTTCTAACAGAATGTCCACAATAGGCAGATCGGTCTTACAAGTAAATATTTTTTTTATATTCGCAATTGATAATTTAAAATAATTTACCAATCAAAAGACAATGGATTACAAATCATTTCATACACGTGATCTAATAATTTGTCACTTTGCCAAAACTTGGTAAAGTTCAAGTTCAGAACCCGAAATTGGTTAAACTCATTTCTAAAATAAAATTGATTTCTGGAAAAAATTGGAGAAAAAGGTTTTGTTACAGCAACATTTTCAACGATTCATTGAGATAATTTGCTAATAATGAAGGATTTTAAAAAAAAATTAAGGCGTAAAAATTATATATTTCCAATATGTTTCCAAAAGAATATTTCGAAAAAAAAAGTAATTAGTCTGGGACGAAGTGTAAGACTATATATGTACAGGGTCTAAGGTTACAAATATGTCCGTCTGTCCGCCCGCTCAACAATTACACAAAAGTCTAGATAAAAGCAAATACTAGTGGATTATTCCGGACTTAATAACGGTTCCCGTTTCCTAGTTCTAACAATTAACATGTTATCTACTTAAACAAGGAGTGTTTCTTCGTCATATTTTTTTTTTTTTTTTTTACAAAAATGGAATAAATATATTATTTATTATTTATTAAGTTCTTTTACCATTCTTTACAACTTATTTTAATTTCGAACTTTAGCCATTTAACAATCGTGTTATATTAAATCATATTTATGATTATAAGCGTCACAAGCTTGATTATGATATTATATTTATTCATAATATAATTGTGCTTGGAAAATACTAAAAATAATAAATCTAGATTTATTTAATGTATAAATAAATTTAATAAATTTGATAAATATAAATAATAAAGTTGATTCTAATTTGAATACATTCTTATATTTATAAAAAAAAATAAGTAAATATAATAATTAGCCTTTTGAACTACTTTTTTCTACTTGTAATATTATCAAAAAAGAAATTTTCAACCTTTTAATCTTCACTAACTTTAATAAGATCTCTTTTAAGAATGAACTTTTCATAAATTTCATAATTAAATTTTTGACTATTTTATAAAAATTTCTATTCATTTTTCATACTTTAAATCAGTATCTGATTTTAAATCAAAATTGATATCTTTAATTAAATTAAAAAAAGATTCTAACGCTTTACTATAATTATTCAAAATTTTCACATAATTTTGATTTAAAAATCAATTTTTATAATATTAAATTTGTAATTAGAAAAATATGTACTATTAAAATTAAATGATTATAAATATTCAATCTAAATTAATAAAAGTATAAGCTAAATATTTATCTAAAATAATAAATTATCTAACTAATTATCCATTTATCTTCTTAGAATTTCAGAATATTTGAAATGGTAATTTGCTTTTAAATAAAAATGATGCTACAATTAAATGTAACTTTTATTCATTATATTCGTTATAATATAATTTTAATAGTATTATAATTAATTATAATTATGTAATACTTATTTATCATCAGTTATAACTAGTTATAATACCATTTTTACTTTTAAAATAATAATTAAATTAGAAAAAATTAAATCTAATCTATTGATATTTCTCAAATAACTTATTGATTAAGATTAAATAAAATTGATTTATATATTATATTTTTACTAATACTAAATAAAAGAATAATATAAAAGTAATTATTAATTTTTATTAAATATAAGAATTTATAAAATCTAAAAATTTATTATATTAAAAAATAAATAAGTTTATATTACTTAGATAGTGTTAACATTATCAAATTGTGATTATTAGATAGGATATTCAAGTAATAAATTTTTTTAAAATTTATATAGTAATTTAATTGTTAACTCAATAGATATTATATATTACAAAATATATTTAAACTTCAGTAAGTTAAGTTTTATTATATATATTATAAAGTATATTTATACCTTAGTAGATTATGTTCTATTATATATTATTAACGTATATTCATATCTTAGTAAGTTAAGTTCTATTATATACTATAAATATATTCATACCTTAGTAAATTAGGTTCTATTATATTGTAAAGTATATTTATATCTCAGTAGATTAATTTAAATATTGATCATGTTATTCAAAAGATTTACACAAAAGTTATAAGTTATATCAAATAGTTTATTAATAAAATTAAGAAATAAAAAATAAAATAATAATATAAGAAAATAAGAAAAGAAAGAAATTAATAACATAGTTAATTAAAGATTATATATATTTTAAAATTGATCTAATTAAGTTACATTTAGCATCTGATAGTTATTTTTAGAGTTCCAGACGAGTCGAGTTAACTCACGAGTCAGATAAGCCGAGTCGAGTTCAAATCAAATTGAGTTGGTGTTTTTTTGATTCGATGATTTGCGAGTTAAGCCAAATTCGAGTCGAGTTAAATATTTAACTCGACTCGATTTAAACTCTACTTGATTCGAATTGACTCGAGTTGATTCGAGTTGAACGATAAAAAAATCGTTCAAGAAGAACAATAAGGAATCACTCAACTTGAACGATAAAAAAATCGTTCAAGAAGAACGATAAAGAATCGTTCGCCTTAAACAATAAAAAAATCGTTCAAGAAGAACGATAAGGAATCGTTCGACTTGAACGATAAAAAAATTGTTTAAAAAGAACAATAAAGAATCATTCGACTTGAACGATAAAGAATCGTTCAAGAAGAACGATAAAAAAATCATTCAAATCGAATGATAAGGAATCGTTCGACTTGAACAATAAAGAATCGTTCAAAAAGAACGATAAAAAAATCGTTCAAGTCGAACGATAAGGAATCGTTCGAATTGAACGATAAAAAATCGTTCAAGAAGAACGATAAAGAATCGTTCAAGAAGAACGATAAAAAAATTGTTTAAGTCAAACGATAAGGAA
>CAJVPP010001538.1:0-19377 GCA_910592005.1 Funneliformis mosseae | reverse complement strand
AATTCTGGTGCTCCACTAAGTATCAACAGCAACCATTTTGGCCCTAAATACTTTTTAAGCCATAACAATATACCAATCATCACACCACCACGGTTGTTTATCAAACACATGCAACAAGCATCCTGGGCGGAAACACTTTTGTCGATCCCCCAATTGGCAAAATATAACAATTTTCACATTGATTGGCAAAATCTCTTCTATGTCCTTAATGACTCTAAAAATGCTAAAGTAACATCTTTTAATGCGTGCAAAAGGAAGCAATTCAAGATTAAATTATTACTACAATTACTCCCTACCTTATCAATAATGAATGCACGATACTTCACACTTTATACTACTGCTACCTGCTTTCGCTGTAACATTGCTGTTGAAGACTTCGATCACATCTGGTCTTATTCTCAAAATCATGTTTCACTCATCGACTTAATACAAAATCTCAAAATTTCACTTATATCCCATCTCAAAGAACTAAATATTCCTAATGATGATAACCTATTAGATGCTATTGATCAATCCTCAATATGGTATTGCAATTCCTTCAATAACAACTTATGTGTTATTGATCTTATAAAAGGAATCATCTCCTCATCACTCTCCTCTAAAATCAACTCCATCACTAACAACAAACAACTCACCAGAGGGTTATTGTCATCTCTATTTGATGATATTTTCTCGTCAGTTCACAACATATGGCTAAAAAGATGTGAATTTCTACAAAAGTGGAAAATCTCTCACAACATTAAAGACGATTTCACTGTTGCCTGTATCTCTTCTGGTCTTCCGTAACCTACTCCTACCTCGAATAATAATCTTTCCTCTTTCACAGCAGCTGTTGCTTTTGGTTCGCACTGGCCAAATTTTTGGTTCAACAGTAACCACACTCTCCCTTCTAGACGTTCAATATCTGTACGTTAGTTTAGATTGGTTTTCTTATCTAATATATAGTTTAGTTCGGTAAAGTGCAAGGTTGGTATTGATAAAGTAGTTTAGTTTCTAAATTAGTTTATAGATATTTTTGTATTTTCTGTTTTATTTTGTTTTTCTTGTAAACTCATAAATATTAATAAAGATCATGCGAGACTGCCGCACTTATAAAAAAAAAAAAAAAAAAAAAAAATCATTTTTGCATATAAAGATCATTTTTGCACATCAACATCAAAACTTTCCCTCTCTCTTTAAAAAACCAAAAAAATGGGGAAAGAAAAAAACCAAAAAATTTCACAAAACAATAATCACAACTTGCGCATGCGTCCTAATTCTCCAACAAAAAATAAGGACAAACCTCCTCAGAAGAAAACCATGACTGGCAGGTCGGCCTTTACACCTGAAACTCCAGCAAGACCATCTAATATTATCACATCCACCAACATTTTATCAGCAGGCGATATGAGTATCGACCAACTAGTAGATACTAAACTCGCAGAAATAGCACACCGCAATAAGACCTTTGAATATAAAGAGCTAACTGGACTACCACACAAAAAGATACAGTAGAAACTACTAACACCAGTCCTTCTCCTTTTCTACAACCAAATGATAATGAAACATCGATCCCGAGAATGATAACAAAATGGATGAAGACCAAGCGTTTGACACTTCAAAAAACTTACTAAATGACAAAGATGCTAGCAGAAATACCATTACCTTTGAGAGAGTCTGAGACGTGACTACTTTCTACCTTTACTGCGCCGTAGAAACTTTTCTTCCTGGCAAATCTTTCAAAGAAAAGATGTATAAAGCTTGCAAGCTCTTCAATAGTGCAGCGTTCCCATCGTTTATTGGTGCATCTATCAAACCTGATCC
Organism: Funneliformis mosseae; assembly: GCA_910592005.1. NCBI lineage: Eukaryota > Fungi > Glomeromycota > Glomeromycetes > Glomerales > Glomeraceae > Funneliformis > Funneliformis mosseae. The sequence continues at coordinate 17,574 of CAJVPP010001538.1, read as the reverse complement.
ATCAAACAAAATGTTAAAAATTGTCTGTTTAGGATTCACAACTCGAGATGACGTTAATCGTGCAATAGCTGTAAAAATTTTCAATATGAATAATACCACGTTTATACCCCTGGTTACATCTGCCCTATTTAAATTTGATCCAACCCTATCAATCAAAGTTACAGAAATTCCAATTTCAACATCTGAACAGATCATCAGATCTACGTTTGCCAGATTCAATAAGATCGTTAAGTGTATGATAATGACGAAAAATCTCTGGCAATAAGCGATTATTTCATACGCAGCAAAGACAGACTTGTCATTTTTCAATTCTCATGCTGACCTTTTGTCTTGAAGGATATGGTCAAAGTACACATTTATTCCCTTACAAATGATGAAATCAAGGCTCGCTCTCAATACGTTTTAAAACTAACAAATCTCCCAAAAGACACTACTGGTAGGGAATTAGAATCTATTGACAAAGCAGTTAACACGATCACGTGGGTGATCTCCAAAGCGCGGTCAAACTACCGAAATCTCCAATATGCATTTATGCATTTTAACAACAAAAATAATCTCGAAGCAGCACAAAACAGAGATCCTATCGAATTTGACAATAAGAAACTTATTTGGACCGCTCCAGATATTAATTTATGTGCACATTGTTCCATTCCTGAACATGACTCACACAATTGTTGATATAAAAGACCTATTCCTAAAGACAGACAAACACAAAATCTGTACTAACGATATAAACCTGCGCAGTTTAAAAACTACTCCGCTCCAGCACCTCACCCCAAAGTCACTTTTTTACATGATCAAGAATCAATGTTTGATCCTAAAAATTCTTGCTCGTTTGCTAATAGAACTAAGGATATCAAACCATCAGTAAAAACCCCTTTAACAAGACCCAATGAACCTAAACCTCAGAAGGACAAATCCTCGCTTGATGATTCGATTCACGCAAGGAAATCATGGTCTGACCAAATGGACGAGACTGATGCATCTCATAGATCACCCAAAAAACCTACACACGATCTTACAGACACACAAAAAATTTTAAATCAACTGGATGCCATCACTACAACCCTCGCCACTATTCACAATGACCTTGCTTTCTCAATACACTGTCTCGACGAAGTGGAAAAGCATCTTAACATTTTCACAATTACACCGAAGAAAGCTGCTGCACTCAATGAAGCTGCTAAAGCTGAAGACGCGATGGATACGGATACTGTCTACGAACTGGAAGTAGATATATCAGACTCCAGAGTCATAGAATAAGAAAAACATATTGCCATCTTGCATGCAGAAACTGAAGAACTACGAAAGCACAATAAAATCACGGTTGATAAACTTAACATCGCTCTCAAAGTCATTTCTAACGTTCAACACATGGTCTTTGACGACACACATCCTTCACACATAATTCTGATTCTTAAACTCAACATGCCTGGCGCTATCAACTTCTTAGAAGATGACACAGAGGTTCCTGCGACAGAACTTTTCTTTAAATAATTATGATAGTACAACCAACTAATACTGAAACAGTGCTTATTACCATTAATATCACCACTCATAACACTCGTTCCTTTACTCTAATACACAAACAACAAATTCTTTATAATTTATACTCTCTTTACCATTTAGACGTCATCAACTTACAAGAAACAAATTTTAATAGACCATCTTACACACACTCCTTAAAACTCATTTGTTCAAATAAATTTGTCTCTTTTTTTAACACTGATCCCTCAACACAAAGTATAGGTTTTGGAGTTGGTTTCCTAATTAAAAAACACCTGGCTGACCATGTTTTTCATCACTCCTCCTTTTTTCATCACATATATTCGATAGATTTTTAATTTAAAAATAAACAAAAACTTCGTATCATTAACGTTTACATTTCCAGTTCTGATAAAACATTATGTGAAAAAACTTACAAAAAAGCTTTAGATTTATTAAATGATGCACACCAAAAGGATATCTTAGGTGATTTTAATGCGGATCTGTCACGTCCCTCCAGCCCTTCAAATTTGAAAACCTTTTTTACTTCGCTCGATAATATTCACATGATTAACAATCTTGATCTCGTTAAGAATCAAAAATCGAAGGAAGACCTCATTACATATGAAACTAGCACTGTGACACTCGATAATAGACCATATTTTTATACACTCTTCACTAACCCCTGACCTTATCGACCAAACCGTAGAAAAGGTTAATAGAGATTTATCTGACCATGCCATTGTTTATGCAACTATCTCATTAGCATTTATTAATCCGTCTTTCACCCAACGAGCTGCAATTAAGAAATTAGTCTTTCATTATGACGAAATGTCTGAAGAAAATTGGTTTACCTTTGGAACTTCAGTTGATCAATGATGCAAAAATATAAGGCTTTACAATATGTCGTTAAATAGCATACACATCATACACCATTTGAACCACTATTGGGATCTTCTTCAAAAATTAATTATAGACGCGGCCACCAAAACAATTCCTAATAAGTATACATCACATCACAACAGAGATCTTAGACCATGTATCCTTAAATTGATTTATAAATGTATTAAGACGATCCAAAAACTTTGCAAATCTAGCAACAAATGCATCAAGAATAACATTGTCGATCCCAAATGGACCACATAGTGTAAAAAAGCACAATCTTTCTCAACTGAATATAGCATAATAATTCTTGATATCAGTCACCCTTCTCCACAAGAACTCAAGATGCTCCTTCCTTTGTTAATTGATCTTTGAAAAGTTCTTTCTACTGCAGCCAAATTAATTGAAGCAGAATTGAAAACTAAAGCCATCAATAATGCTATCGAAAGACATTGTAATAACTTCATAGATGACCAAAGATCTATGTTTGATTCGCTACTCAATCGTTCTCGCACTACTATTACGCTTAACAAATGCATAAATAATAATAGCCTTAACAAAGAACTCCTTACGGACCCAAAGGAAGTCCAAAATGAAACTGCAAGACACTTCCAAAAAGTAGTAGGCTCTCAGTATTCCAACCCACCTCTGCCTGAGATATGGGAACAAGTCTATACACCAGATGAATCAATTGATCCCGATATATACTACAAGCTCATGCAACCTCTTTCAGAGGAAGAGTGGAACATTATCATTATGGCGCTTCCCAATGGAAAAGCTCCTGGACCATCTAAGATTTCCAATGAGATGTTAAAACACCTTGGCCCCTTTGCAGCCAAATGTTTATAGATTATAATCTGCAAATACCTGTCACTTAATCTAGCATCTAGTAGATGGAACTTAGCCTTTGTATATCCAATCCCAAGCCAAAACCCTGGGAATACAATTTAACAAACACACGACCAATCATGCTCCTCGAATGTCCTTGCAAAGCTCTTACTAAATTAATCAATGGTCGACTCTTGAACGTTTTGTCTACCAATAATATTCTCAAAGAAAATAACTTCGCTGGTCTGCCTTGCAGAAGTACTTTTGAATCAATTTATATATTTGACAATGTCAATTATGACACCTCATTTCATCACAACAACCTTTGGATCCTATTTCAGGATATGTCTAAGGCATATGACCGTGTTAATATTACCATATTGATCAGAGCCCTTAGACGCCTTCAAATCTCAGAAGCTTTTATAAAATTCTTAATCTTGATTTTCATTCCTCATTTTAATCAAGTATTTACTGCGCACAGTAACTCTGATACCTACTTAGTCCTCTCAGGTATTGATCAAGGCGAAATTATATCACCTATCTTATAGTGTATTTATTATGACCTGTTACTTTGTTTCATACAAAACTCAGAATATGGTTATACGCAACACATTCACTAGAACACTAACGTCACCAAGCATCATATTCAAAGTTTTTCAAATCACGTTCCAGCTTTAGCATATATGGACGACACCCTCTGGCTTGTGAAGTTCAGATCTGATCTCCTAAATATCATGAACATAGCAGACTCCTTTTACACGCTTAATAGCATTCAAGTCAATTGGAATAAATCCATTCTTATGATTAATAACAAAGATCCTGCTTCCGTCAATTTCAACTTTAATGAAAACAACATTTGGCTTTCACTACTTCACCACAAAAAATCCACCAGATATTTAGGAGTCTGGGTTTTCCTGTTTAACAACAAACAATTCATCACCAAACAAATTAATGATGAGTTTACCAAAACAAAGAATGTGCTTAGTAAAAAAAGGCTAACGGCAAAACAAATGGTCACGATATTTAACACAGTTATCACGCCTCGTCTCTTATACAAGATAAAACTGACGTTCATTCCTCGTTCAGTATGTGACACTCTGATGGTCTCCTTCAGAAATTTCTTCAAAAAGAAACTAGGCCTCTCTAGATTCATATATTCTTCTGTTCTTCACTCAACCTTTAACTATAATTTAGCATATTTGTATGATAAACAGATTCAAGCCAAGTCATCTAATCTATTAAAGATGATTAATGATATTTCACTCCTCAGCTCAACCTCGCAGTTACGAGTTCTACAATTACAAATATTAGAATGGCTACCTTTGTCTCCACTAACAGATTGGCCTTACATAGACACAAAACCTTTTAAAGACTGGTGGTCAGGATTTCTGTCAGCTGCTAAGCAGATTGGACTTAAATTTCAACAATGTATAGACAAAGATTATCATCTCAAGCAAATAGAAGGAGGGTCTCTCCTAATAATACAGTTTTTCCCTTCCAAGGTTTATCAGAAAAATATCTTGAAACTGTGATCACTTTCGATCTTATACGTTGATCAACTTACTACCATGGATGGTACTCACCTGTTTACAGCCTTTGACTTAAATATAGTTTATGATTTAGTATTCCATAGTGCTAAATAGTTCAAACAATTAGAGTCATGGCTCTTGTCCAATACTTCAGACTGACTACTACTCAATAAATGCCTCCCTCACCACTCACTTATCAAAGAACCTACTCAACCAACTAACTTCAACATTTCAGCAACCAACCCAACCTTTATTACAATTTGGTCTAACTAATATATGACCTTCATAGTAGGTAAAGTAGTCAAAGTCGAAGAAACTATCATCCATGCATAACATTATCTGCCTAATCAAGCTGATAATTTTCAAATACCTATTGCTCCTTGTACTAGATATGACCTATTCGACAATTCAGCTTTCATACCTTACAAACAATAACAATGCTACCATTTTTGTGCTATCAAATTACCCAAATCATTTTGTTCTATATTTAAAACTTTTCACAAATACCGCGAAGGATGGTGGTGTAGTCTTTCTCACTTTATGCTTCGTGAAATTGCATTGTCAACTCTGACATCTCCTTATTAATATCTAACCAGACCTTTACCTAGTTTAAATGTGTTCCCCTTTGATCAAACCTCTATCAATAAATTAGACTGTCTTAAGCTTCAATTTACTAATGCTAACGCTCTTTAATTCTATACAGATGGCTCACTTACATCCTTAGGATCTCCTGAATGCCAGATGGAATAGCGTGGTTACAAACTGACTAAAATTGGTCTTTACTCTTCTTTAATGCAACACTTATCTTGCACTCTCCTTCTTCAACATTAGCAGAAATAGTTGCTATTCTTGCTGCTATATACACAGCCCCACCGAACTCCAACATTGAAATTTGCACAGACTCACAAGCTGCAATTGCCTCATATCAAAAAATCACCACCATATATGAGGAATCTCCCTGCTTTCAAAATTCCTTATTTCCATATTTGGATGATCTTGATGCAACTTATTACATCTAACAATATTATATTATCGCTGACAAAGGTCAAAGCTCATAGATCTGACGAATTTAACAATAAAGTAGACGCTCTAGCAAAGCAACCCTCTGGTGACCATCTGAGTATTAACAGTAATCATCTAGGTCCAAAATATTTCATGAGCTATAATAACACACCAATCATCACACCATCACGTTTATTTATTAAACACATGTAACAAGCATCTTGGGCTGGAATACTTTTATCCCTTCTCCAATTTGTAAAATATCACAATTTTCACATTGATTAGCAAACTCTCTTTTATGTTCTTAATGACTCAGAAAATGCTAGGGTGACATCATTTGATGTGTGCAAATGGAAACAATTCAAGATCAAATTGTTATTACAACTACTCCTCACTTTTACAATAATGAATGCACGATATCCACAACTGTATACCTCTAATACTTGCTTCTGATATAACACTGCAACTGAAAACTTTGATCACATTTAGTCTTATTTCCAAAATACAATTTCACTTACTGACTTAATACAAAAGCACAAACAGTCTTTCTTATCTCACCTCAAAGAATTTAATGGACCTAACAACGATACTTTAATTGATGCTATCGATCAATCTTCAATATGGTATTGCAACTCTTTCAATAACAACCTATGTTTTATGGATCTCATAAAAGGAATCATCCCTTTGTCATTTTCCTCTGCTATTATTTTTATCACTAAAAACAAACAACTTACCCAAGGTCTATTATCATCATTATTTGACGATATTTTCTTCTCAGCCCGTGATTTATGGCTATCATGATGCATATCACTACAAACTTGAAAAATTTCAAACAATATCAAAGATGATTTCTCGGTTGCTTGGGTCTCCTCTGGACTTTCACAACCTACACAAACTCCACATAATAACCCCTCCTCCTTTCTGCAGCTCTTGCTTTTGGTTCTTACTGGTCAAATTTTTGGTACAGCAGTAACCACGCCCTCTCTTCTGGACGTTCGATATCTATACGTTAGTATAGATTTGTTTCTTTTCTTATCTAATTTATAGTTTAGTTCGGTAAAGTGTAAGTTTAGTATTGATAAAGTAGTTTAGTCTCTAAATTAGTTTATAGATATTTTTGTATTTTCTGTTTTATTTTGTTTTTCTTGTAATTTCATAAATATTAATAAAGATCATGCGAAACTGCCGCACTTAATAAAAAAAAAAAAAAAAAATCATTTTTGCATATGAAAAAAACTTTTCCTCTTTCTCTTCACAACAAAAAAAATGGGAAAAGAAAAAAACCAAAATTTTTAACAAAAAATAAACTGCAACTTGTGAACTCGTCTAGACTCGCCTACAAAAATAAAGAGGAATCTTCTCAGAAGAAAACCATGACTGGCAGATCTGCCCAAACTTTAGAAACTCCAGTAGGACTCTCTAAAGCAGTTGACGCTAGAGTTCTGAATGAGTTGAGTTAACTCATGAGTCAGATAAGCCAAGTCGAGTTTAAATCGAGTTAAGTTTATGTTTTTTAACTCGATGATTTGTGAGTTAAGTCAAATTCAAGAGTTAAATATTTAACTCGACTTGATTTAAACTCAACTTGATTTGAGTTGACTCGAGTTGATTTGAACAATATTTTTTTATTGTTCAAGAAGAACGATGATGAATCGTTCGACTTGAACGATATTTTTTTATCATTCAAAAGAACGATAACAAATTGTTTGACTTAAGCGATGACAAATTATTCGACTTGAACGATTTTTTTTATCATTCATGAAGAATGATGATGAATCGTTCAACTTGAATAATTTTTTTTATCGTTCAAGAAGAATGATGACGAATCATTCAACTTGAACAATTTTTTTTATTGTTCGATTTGAATGATGACCTGAATCATTCGACTTGAACGATGACCTGAATCGTTCAACTTAGTCAATGACCCGAATTGTTCGACTTAAATGATGATCTGAATCGTTTAACTTGAATGATGATCCAAATCGTTCAACTTGGTCGATGACCCAAATCGTTCAACTTGAACAATGATCTGAATCATTCAACTTAGTCGATAACCTGAATCGTTTGACTTGAATGATGATCAAATCGTTCAACTTGAATGATGATCAAATCATTCGACTTAAATGATGACCCAAATCGTTCAATTTGGTTGATGACCTGAATAATTCAACTTGAATGATGACCCAAATCATTTGACTTGAATGATGACCCAAATCTTTTGACTTGAACGATAATCCAAAACATTTGACTTAAATGATAATGAATCATTCGACTTGAACAATAATGAATCATTCGACTTGAATAATAATGAATTATTCGCTCTTCCCCCCCTCCCCCTTTCCTCCCTTCCGATCTTTTCATTTTTTTTTATTATTTTTTTCAAAGTCGAATTGAGTTAAAATCGAGTCGAGTCAAATCAAGTTGAGTTTAAAATTTATATAACTCGAATCAAATCAAATTGAAAGATTTTATAAAATAAATTTGACTCAACTTGACTCGAAAAAAGAGAGTCGAGTCGAGTTGATCTTTAAACTTAACTCGACTCAACTCATTCAGAACTTTAGTTGACACAACAGATATCTTCTCAACTGGTGACATGAGTGTTGACCAACAAATCGCTGCAGTCCTAGCAGAAGCCAAACAACCTTTTGAATATGGCAAAGGCCAGTAGTTTCCAGATTATAAAAATATAATTGAAACCTCTACCACAAATATTTACCTATTCTGAAAACAAAGGATAGTAAAATGTTAGCCTCTGAAACTAATAATTTTATAGACGAAGACCAAGCTTTTAATGCATCTGAAAATTTATTAAACGTCAAAGATGTTGGCAAGAATACCATTATATTTGAAAGAGTATGTGACGTGACTACTTTCTACATTTACTGCATTGCTAAAACCTTTCTTCCAAACAAATCCTTCAAAGAAAAGACTAACAAAGCCTGTGAACTTTTCAATGGCTTAGCATTCCCATCGTTAATTGGTGCATCCATCAAACCTAACCCAACTAACAAAATGTTGAAAATCGTTTGATTAGGCTTTACAACTCAAGATGACGCTAATCATGCCATAGCTGCAAAACTTTCCATTATGGAAACTGTCACATTTATACCCCTCATTACACCTGCTTCCTTCAAATTTGATCCAAATTTGTCAATCAAGGTCTCAGAAATTCTGATCTCAATATTAGAACAGATCATCTGATCTACATTCGCCAGATTCAGCACGATCATCAAATGTATGATGTTGACGAAAAATCTTTGACTATATTGTATGCAGCCAATACAGACTTGTTTTTCTTCAAATTCTACGCTAGCCTTTTCATTTTGAAAGATATGGTTAGAGTGCACGTCTGCTCCCTAATAAATGATGAAGTAAAAGCTCGCTCCTAATTTACTTTAAAATTATCAAATTTTTGCAAAGACATCACTGATAGAGAATTAGAACCTATTGGTAAAGCAGTTAACATGATTACGTAGGTGATTTCCAAAGCTCGATCAAATTATAGAAATCTCCAATATACATTCATACATTTTAGTAACAAACACAACCTCGAAGCGGCTAAAAATGGGGACCCAATTGAGTTTGATAATAGGAAACTTATCTGGATCACACCAAATATTAACCTGTATGCACATTGTTCCATTCCTGAACATGACTCATGAAATTGTAGACAGAAAAGACCAACTCTCAAAGATAGACAAACACAAAATCTCTACTAATGCTATAAACCTGCGCAATTTAAAAATTACTCAGAACTAGCATCCTGTTCAAAGGTCACATTCGTATATGACTAGAAAACTATGTTTGACCCAAAAAATCCATGCTTATTTGCTAATAGAACTAAGGATGTTAAACCTCCGATTAAATCTCCTTTAATAAGACCTAACGAATCTAAACTACTGAAGGATAAATCCTCGCTTGATGATTTAATTTACGCGAGAAAATCATGGTCTGACTAAATAGACAAAACTGACGCATCCATCGATCACCTAAAACTCTTACACACGAACTAATAGATACACAAAAGATTTTAAATCAATTGGATGCCATCACCGCAACCCTCACAACTATTCACAATGACTTTGCTTTATCAATGCACCTCAACGAAGTGGAAAAGCACCTGAACATTTTCACAATTACATCAAAGAAAGCTGCTGCACTTAATGAAGTAGCTAAAGCTGAAGGTGCTATGGATACAGACACTGTTTACAAACTGGAAGTTGATACATCAGATTCCAGAGTCATCGAACAAGAAAAATATATCGCTATCCTACACGTAGAAAATGAAGAACTACAAAAGCACAACAAAATTATAGTTAAAAAACTAAACATCGCTCTCAAAGCCATTTCAATGTTCAATACATAGTCCTTGACGACACACATCCTATACACATAATTCTGATTCCTAAACTTAATATGCCTAGCTCTATTGACTCCTTAGAAGATGGCACAGAGGTTCTTGCCCTAGAACTTTTCTTTAAATAATTATGATATTACAACTACTGAATGCAGAAATGGTGCCCATCACCTTTAATATCGCCACCCATAATACTCATTCCTTTACTTTAATACACAAACAACAAATTCTTTTTAATTTATACTCTCTTTACTACTTAGACGTCATTGTCCTACAAGAAACAAATTTTAATAAATCATCCTATACATACTCCTTAAAACTAATTTGTTCAAATAAATTTGTTCCTTTTTTTACACTGACCCCTCAATACAAAGTATGGGCTTCAAAGTTGGCTTCCTAATAAAAAAACACCTGGCTGATCATGTTTTTCACCACTCCTCCTTCTTTTATCGCATATATTCAATAGATTTTCAATTTAAAAATAAACAAAAATTCCATATCATTAATGTTTATATTTTCAGTTCTGATAAAACATTATGTGAAAAAACTTACAAAAAAGCTTTAGACTTAATAAACGATGTACACTAAAAGAACTTTCTTATGATAACCTTGGGTGGCTTTAATGCTGATCCATCATGACCCTCCAATCCTTTAAACTTGAAAGCTTTTTTCACTTCGCTCAACAATCTCCACATGATTAACAATCTCAACCTTGTTTCAAGAATCAAAAACCGAATGATGATCTCATTACATATGAGACTAGTACTGAACGTTATATAATAGACCACATTTTCATGTACTCTTCATTAACCCCTGACCTTATCAACCAAACTGTAGAAAAGGTTGATAGAGATTTATCAGACCATGCAATTGTTTATGCAACTATTTCATTAGCATCTATTAATCTGTCTTTCACCTAACGTGCTGCAATTAAAAAGCTAGTCTTCTGATATGATGAAATGTCTGAGGAGAACTGGTCTGCCTTTAGAACTTCAGTTGATAAACGATGTAAAAATACAAGGCTTTATAACATGTCGTTAGATAGCATACACACTACACACCATTTGAACCACTATTAGGATCTTCTACAGAAATCAATTATAGATATTATTATCAAAACAATTCCTAATAAGTATATCTCACATCACAATTGAGACCTTAGACTATGTATACTTAAATTAATTTATAAACGTATCAAGATAGTTTAAAAATTTTGTAAGTCCGATAACAATTGTATCAAGAATAACATCATCGATCTCAAATGGATCACATGATACAAAAAAGTACAAGCTTTTTCAATAGAATATGCCATTATAATCCCTAACATCAGTCACTTCTCATTACAAGAAATCAAGATGCTGCGTCCCTTGTTAATTGATCTTTAAAAAGTTCTTTCCACTGCAGCTAAATTAAATGAAGTAGAACTTAAAACCAAAGCCATCAATGAAGCTATCGAAAGACGTTGTAATAATTTCGTAGATGACTAAAAATTTATGTTTGATTTGCTATTAGATTGTCCTTGCACTACCATTACACTTGACAGATGCATAAACAACAATAGCCCTGACAAAGAACTTTTTACGAACCCAAAGAATGTTCAAAATGAGACTGCAAGACATTTCCAAAAAGTAGTGGGCTCACAGTATTCCAACCCATCTCTCCCTGAAGTATGAGAACAAGTTTATACATCAGATGAATCAATTGATCCTGATATATATCACAATATTATGCAACCTCTTTCAGATGAAGAATGGAATAATATCATTAAGGCACTCCCAAATGGAAAAGCTTCTGAACCATCTAAGATTTCCAATGAGATGTTAAAATACCTTGGCCCCTTTACAGCCAAATGTTTATGGATTATAATCTGCAGATGCCTGTCACTCAATCTAGCACCTAGCAGATGGAATCTAGCTTTTGTATATCTAATACCTAAGCCAAAACCCTGAAAATACAATTTAACAAACACACGGCCAATCATACTTCTCAAATATCTATGTAAAGCTCTCACTAAATTAATCAACAGTCGACTCTTAAACATTTTGTCTACCAACAATATTCTCAAAAAAAACAATTTCACTAGTCTACCTTGCAGAAGTACCTTTAAACCAATTCATATATTTAACAATGTCAATTACGACGCCTCGTTTTATCACAATAACCTTTGAATCCTATTCCAAAATATGTCAAAAGCATATGATTGTGTTAATATTACCATATTAATCAGAGCCTTGAATCCTCCAAATCCCAAAAGCATTTATAAAATTCCTGATCTTGATTTTCCTTTCTCGTTTTAATCAAGTATTTATCGCGTATAGTAACTCTGATACTTATTTAGTTCTCTCAGACATTGACTAAGACGAAATCATATTACCCATTTTATGGTACATATATTACGATCTGCTTCTTTATTTTGTGTAAAACTCATTACATAGCTATATACAACACGTCTACTGGAATACTGACATTACAAAATGTAATATTCAAAGTTTTTCAATAATGTTCCCATATTGGCATATATGGACGACACACTCTGGCTTGCAAATTCCAGATCAGATCTTCTAAACATCATGAGGATTGCTGACTCTTTCTATACACTTAACAGCATTCAAGTCAACTGGGATAAATCTGTCCTTATGATAAATGACAAAGATCCCTCTTCTATTAATTTCAATTTCAATGAAAATAATATTTAGCTTACACTACTACATCACAAGAAATCCACTAGATATTTGGGAGTCTGGGTATCTCTGTTTAATAATAGACAATTTATTACTAAACAAATCAGTGATGAGTTTACTAAAACAAAGAACATGCTCAGTAAAAAAAGACTGACTGCAAAACAAATGGTTGCAATTTTCAATACAGTCATTATTCCTCATCTTTTGTATTAAATAAAACTGACATTTATTTCTCGTTCAGCTTGTGATACTCTGATGGCCTCCTTCAGAAATTTCTTCAAAAAGAAACTTAGACTTTTATATCTTCTTCTGTTCTCTACTTAACCTTTGGTTACAATTTAGCATATCTGTTTGACAAACAGATTCAAGCCAAGTCATCTGACTTATTAAAAATAATTAACGACATTTCACTTCTTGGCTCAACCTTACAGTTACGAATCCTGCAACTACAAATATTGGAATGGCTACCCTCGTCTCCATTAACATATTGGCCTTACATAGACATAAAGCCTTTCAAAGACTAGTGGTCAGGATTTCTGTCAGCTGCTAAACAGATTGGACTTAAATTCCAATAACGTATAGACAAAGATTATAACCTCAAATAAATAGATGGGGGGTCTCTTCCAATAATATAGTTTCTCCCCTTCAAGGTTTATTGGCAAAATATAATGAAACTGCGATCACTTTCAATTTTATACGTTAATTAACTTACTACCATAGATGGTACTCACCTGTTCATAGCCTTTGACCTAAATATGGTTTACAACTCAGTATTCCATAATGCTAAATAATTCAAACAATTGGAGCTGCAACTCTTGACCAGTATTTCAAATCGACTACTACTCAATAAATGCCTTCCTCACACCTCATTTATCAAAGAACCTACTCAACCAACCAACTTTAACACTTCAGCAACCAACCTAAATTTTGTTACAATTTGGTCTAATCAGTATATGACCTTTATATTAGACAAAGTAGTCAAAGTCAAAGATATTATCATCCACGCACAACATTTTTTGCCAAATCAAGCTGATAACCTTTAAACACCTATTGCTCCTTGTACTAGATGTAACCTTTTCGACCATTCAGCCTTTATACTTTACAAACAACAGTAACGTCATCATTTTTGTGCCATCAAACTATCAAGTCGTTTTGTTCTATATTTAAAACTTTTTACAAATCCTGAAAGGGATAGTGGTGTAGTCTTTCTCACCTTATGCTTCATAAAATTATTCTGTCAACATTGACATCTTCTTATCAATATCCAACCAGATCTTTACCTAGCTTAGATGTTATCCCCTTTGATCAAACATCCATTGATAAACTAGATCGTCTTAAATTCCAATTTACTAATGCTAATACTCTTCAATTCTATACAGATAGTTTACTCATATCCTTAGGATTTTCTGAATGCCAGATGGAAATAGCGTAGTTACAAACTGACCAAAATTAGCTTTCGTTCTCCTTTAATGTAACACTTGTTTCATATTCTCCTTCTTCAACATTAGCAGAAATAGTTGCTATTCTTGCTGCTATATACACAGCCCCACTGAACTCCATCATTAAAATCTACACAGATTCACAAGCTGCAATTGCCTCATATCACAAAATTACCACCATATGTGCAGAATCTCCTTCACTAAATCCTGCTTTTAAAATTCCTTATTTCCATATTTGGATGATCTTGATGCAACTTATTACATCCAATAATATTGTGTTGTCACTGACAAAAGTCAAAGTTCATGAATCAGATATACTTAACAACAAAGTAGATGCTTTAGCAAAACAACTTTCTGGTACTCCCTTGAGTATTAACAGTAACCATCTAGGTCCTAAATACTTTATGAGCTATAATAATATACCAATCATCACACCACCACGTTTATTCATTAAACACATGCAACAAGCATCTTGGGCTGGAATACTTTTATCCCTTCCCTAATTTGCAAAATATCACAATTTTCACATTGATTGGCAAACTCTTTTTTATGTTCTTAATGATTCAGAAAATACTAGGATGATATCATTTGATGCATGCAAATGGAAGCAATTCAAGATCAAATTGTTATTACAATTACTTCACACTTTTACAATAATGAACATATGATATTTCCAACTTTATACTACTAATACTTGCTTCTGGTATAATATTGCAATTGAAGACTTTGATCACATTTGGTCTTGTTCCCAAAATACAACTTCACTTATTGACTTAATACAAAAGCACAAACAGGCTTTCTTGTCTCATCTCAAAGAATTTAATAATCCTAACAATGATACTTTAATTGATGCTATTGATTAATCTTTAATATAGTATTGCAACTCTTTCAAAAACAACTTATATTTTATGGATCTCATAAAAGGAATCATCCCTTCGTCATTTTTCTCCTCTATCACTTCTATTACCAACAACAAACTACTCACCCAAGATCTATTATCATCCTTATTTGATGATATTTTCTCCTCAGCTCATAATATATGGTTAACACGATACACATCACTACAAATTTGGAAAACTTCAAATAATATCAAAGATGATTTCTCTGCTGCTTGGGTCTCCTCTGGACTCTCATAACCTACACAAACTCCACATAATAACCCCTCCTCCTTTTCTGCAGCTCTTGCTTTTGGTTTTCACTGGTCAAATTTTTGATACAGCAGTAACCATGCCCTCCCTTCCGGACGTTTGATATCTGTACGTTAGTCTAGATTAGTTCCTTTTCTTATCTAATATATAGTTTAGTCCAGTAAAGTGCAAGATTGGTATTGATAAAGTAGTTTAGTCTCTAGATTAGTTTATAGATATTTTTGTATTTTCTTTTTTATTTTGTTCTTCTTATAATTTCATAAATATTAATAAAGATCATATGAGACTAGCGCATTTAATAAAAAAAAAATCATTTTTGCACATCATTTTTAGGTGTAACATTATTATGAGTTTAAATGAAGAAAATATAGGAAATAAATAATATAATTTGACTTGATGATCAATATGTAAATTTTTTATTTTTTTTTTTATTTATAAATATATTATATGATATTATAAAAGAAAGTGATCTTTATTATATATGATTTGCTTATCTTATGATCCAAATATAATAAATTTTTAAATACAAAAATTTGTATTCTATTATTAGAAGAGTTTAATGGATTTTACTATTTGTCAAAACTTTTACCATCTGTTGAAACTTTTGTAATTTTGCCTTTAATGAAAATATTTGGCAAAATATTTCAACAGGTTTCAATTTTGATTACCTGTTAAAACCTTCAGGTTTTGCCTAATAACCTTAATGGGATATAATAAGATTGATGTTTACTTTAGTTGCTCAAATGTGCAATTTGATTTAAAATAAATGCCATTTGATTTACCTTATACTGAGAATTATGATACTCCTTTAATTTTGTATATGATATGCAAATCTTTTTTCAATCTTTATGAAACATAGCTATTCATATTTTTGGTATGATACTATATAATGCATTATGTGAAAGATTTTTTTCTACCTTAGGCTAGTTCATGGTTCTATATCCTAACTTGAAGTAATAGCTAAAATTCAAAGATTTCACGTTTCAGAAATGCAAAATGAATTACATATACTGGAAAAAATATGTCTGTTAAAGAAATGGTCAATTTATTAACTGATTCAACCAATGATGAGTTAGATAAAAAAGAGGAAGAGAATGTTGATATAGATTCTAGAGAAGACTTAAAAATAGTAACAGATATTAATTTAAATATTACTTTAACTTTAGATTAAAATGCTGTGATTTTCAATAATTATAATACAAATCTTTATGGAGATAATGATCAAAAAGAAAAAATTCAGAAAATGAAGAAAATTTTATTATATAAGCGTAGAATATTTTTACAATAAATAAATTTAGCAATTTTTTTTTTATAACTTTATAAATAGCTCGTGACTTTTAAGAAATTTTATTTTATTATATAAAATAATTAACCAATTAAAGTTAAGTATTTAATTATGCATTATAAAATAATTACGAATAATGCATTAATTATGCATTATGCTTTATAAATTTTTAACCCATAAATGAATAATTGATAATTACAAATACGATTACGCATTATTTCGTAATTCAATAATTACGATCGGCAACTTTAACCTCGAAAGCGAAAATGCGCGTTTATTATTTTTAAATTTAAAGTTTTATACATAAATGATAAAAATATGGTATATAAAGTCGAGTTATATTAAATCATGAAAAAAATGAAAGATCTATTTATAAAGATCAGAAGTGATAGAATATAAAAAAATTATTCTCCACAATTTAATTGGCTCAATGAAAATTTGTCATATGTATATAATTTAATTTACTTAATTTGTTTGTTCGATTTTATCACTAGATGATCGCGCCTTATTTATAAAATGTTCTTTTTCGAAAGATTCCATGATGGAATATTCTAAATAGAACTTTTTATATGATAAAAAAGATCTAGTGATAAAATCGAACAAACAAATTATCACTAGATGATCGCGCCCTTATTTATCATATTTATCATACAATTATATATATGACAAAACAAATTTTCATTGAGCCAATTAAATTGTGACAAACATCATACGGAGAATAGAAATTTTTTATTTTCTTATATCACTTCTGATCATTATAAATAGACCTTCACTTTTTTTCATGATTTAATACTTTACTTTATATACCATATTTATAATTATGCCTAAAACTTTAAATTTAAAAAATAATAAACGCGTTATTTCGCTTTCTAGGTTAAATCGAGAAATTGAAATTTGCGACAACACCAATAATGATTTCACTGAAATCAAACCGA
>CAJVPP010001537.1:0-19383 GCA_910592005.1 Funneliformis mosseae | reverse complement strand
AGACTGTTTAGAAAATACAGAAGAAACAAGCATGTCAGGCGAAACAGAAATTATTGCTGATCACTGTTTGGCACAGCAGTGGCATCATCTAACAACATTAACTTCTAAATGGATTTTTTAAATAGATATTATACTTAATTAATTAATTAAAATTATATTAGCTAAATATAAAAATTTATATATTAAAGATTTTATCATAAAATTTCTTGATAACAAAAATTTTAACTAATTATTTTATTGTAAATCTTTTAAATATTAAAATTATAGATAAATTTATATTTATAAAATTATATATATTTATTATCATATATAAATTTATATAATATTTTAAAAGATTTTAAATTATAATAATTTATAAAGAATAAAATCTAATGTTTTTAATTTTAATTACTTAATTATTTTATTTATTTAATTAATTACAAAATAGGTAATCTATATAAACCCATAAATTTTCCGTTTCATTCCATCCGCCAAGTAATCTTTGTGATTTGATCAACGCTAGATATAATATAATTGGGAACTAGTATAGAAAGATAGTACAAGCTGGATGTTGTGAGTTGTTTTTGTGAGAATTTTATTTTAAGTCTGTTGTACATGTCGGAATTAAATATGAACTCCGATAACTCCGAAAATTCTCAAAATTCTCGGATCTCGCGACAAAAAATGTATAAATAACACTTAGCCATGTAAAGAAGCCTTCTACTTTCACCTCACTTTTCACAAAACAACAGTAATGTATAAAAGTGCTGGAACACGTGATCCCACCGTAATTTATACAAAAAATGAAAAGAAAAAGCACGTGATCCCAGCAGACAATAGTTCGATTAAGAAAAACAGACATAATCGGTTCAAACAAGAACGAAAAAGTTTGATTGATTCGCATCATACTATTTCTTGTGCCGCTACCTCTAATCTTAAAAAAGCTATTCAAATCTGTAAGAACAAAGTTGAAAAGGTAAGATAATATTTATGTACTATATTATGTTGAATCCTTTTACTGATGATATCTACTAAATCTTTCGCAGATCGCTAAAGAACATCGCGATCTTAACCGTAAATTCCGTGATCGTGAATTTGATCTTTTGATGAGTCAAAATGATTGCATTTATGGCAAACATGAAACTGATTTTCCACCTTCTGATGTTAAAAGGATCTCAAAGATATTCAAAAATCCTCAATTTTTCGTCAATGGTGTCGAACCTAATGACCTTAAACAAGGTTTTGTTGGTGATTGTTGGTTTGTGGCTGCTTTAGGTGTTGTCACGAATATCCCTGGATTATTGGAAACTATTTGTGTAGCACGTGATGAAGAAGTTGGTATTTATGGATTTATTTTCTTCAAGGTAATTGTTTTAATAATTTTATTAAAATGTTTATTTGAAAGAAATAAATTTTTATTCTAAAATTTATAATCTCTTTATTTAATACAAGGATGGAGATTGGATCTCAACCGTTGTCGATGACCAACTTTGTACTTATGGTAAAGATGAAAATGGGAAATTTGATCTTACTTATGCGTATGTGAATTTTAAATTTAACATCTTGTTTTTTTTTTTTTGATATTTACATGGCATTTATTAATTTATTTATTTAATATAGTAAATGTTCAAGTGAAAACGAAACCTGGTTACCATTAATTGAAAAGGCTTACGCCAAAATACATGGGGATTATGAAAGTATTGAAGGCGGATGGACAGGTGAAGGCAAGTATCATACAGTACTTTACAATAATTTATTTTCCATATTAGAATAAAAAAAATTAATTTCTTTAAACATTTAATAGCCATTGAAGATTTGACTGGAGGAGTTTATACATTTGTACGAACTGACGATATTCTTGATACTGAAAAATTTTGGCGAGAAGAGTTAGTTCATGTGAACAAGAAAGTTCTTTTCGCTGTCAGCCATATCACATATGATCCCTCTGAAGAAGAAATTGTATCGATCAAGGGCCTGTATTGTAATCACGCATATAGCGTTATTCGTACCATTGAAATTGAAAATGGAACTAAACTCGTAGAAATTCGTAACCCTCATGGAACTGGTGAATGGAACGGTAATTATCTTAAAATTAATTAATTATAATCAATTATTTGATATATTTTTTTAAAACCTTTTTTTTAGGTCCTTGGAGTGATGGTAGTAAAGAATGGTCACCAGAACGTATGACGCTTCTTAATCATCAATTTGGTGATGATGGAGCTTTCTGGATGTCTTATGAAGACTTTTTAAATCATTGGAATTGTATTGACAAGGTTCGACTTTTTGATAGTTCTTGGACCGTTTACACAACCTGGATCAAATATAATGTATTACCTAAATCTGATGGAAAATTCATCTTGACCATCCCTCAAGAATCGGAGTTGGTCATTGTATTACAACAGCCCGATAATCGTTATTTCACAGAAGATCAAAAATATAAGTATGTATGTTAAATAAATTATTTTTCGTCCGATAAAACTTTGCTAAAATATTTTATCATATTCAGATATCTATTGAGCTTCAGAGTTTATGAGCAAGGAAGCGAAAGTTATTTATCACGTAGTCAAATTGGGAATCCTCATGCATCACGTAGCATCAATCAAGAAATTAACCTTCCTGCTGGAACATATGAGATAATTCCACATATCACACGAGTTGAAAATTACTTTGCAAACGTGAATGATGATAATGAAGGAGATGGAGATAAGGAAGGTGATGAAGGTGGTGAAGGTGGTGAAGGTGGAAAAGGTGAAGGAGCGAAAGCGTTGGACCCTCGTTTAATTAAAATGAATAATGCTTCAAAAAAGAGAAAGGAAAGAAGAGTGAAAAAATTAGCAATTGGACAAGATGTAAATGACAATTCTGATGACGAGGAAGAAGAACACGAAAAATGTGAATGGGAATTATCACTCGGAATAAGAATTTATTCACAGAATCGAAAAATAACCTTGAAAGGTTATGAAGGTGAATATCCAAAGAAAGTTGAACCTGTCCAAGAAGAAATTGACCCGGAAGGCGATTATTCCGCTATACCCACGGATGAATCCGCTATAACGAAAGCTCAGGAAGATGATTATCATGATAATAATGACTAAAACTTAATTATGAATAAATTTATTTCAATTTGTTGCATCTCATATATTAATATTTCATGTGATATTGCTTGTGAATTTTCCCAGTAAATTGTTCATCTTAATCATCAATCACTGAATAAACTGATCAGATTGTTAGTAAAAGATTTCGAATATTATGTTATACATAATCAACAAATCTCGACTCGCGTTTTTTTTTTCGAAATTTGTTAATTTAATTCCGAAATTTCATATCGTTCGAAAGTAAGCGGTTTTCTCCTTTTAACCGGAGATTAATCCACAAATCTGGAGTTGCAAACTCATCTCCTTGGAGCATTTGCAGTCTGTAGCGATACATAAATCTTTTCATGACCATTTTTGAGAAATCTTTGAGTATTAAAAGACTCTTTCCTGAAATTCAAATTTTTCATGTCCTTATTAAATTTACAATGTATCAATCATTATCAATAATGAGAACATAAACATGAATACGGCAGAAAATCGGTAAATGTGGCTCATGTCATTTCCTAGATTATGATATCAAGTCGCTGTTGCTAAATTTATCTTCAAAGAAATTATTTGTATACATGAGAACTTTTATCTGACAGTGGAACATCATTTTTAAATATAATAGTTGATACATTTAGAGAGGTTATTTTCAAACTTTTTTTATAATCAATTCCACTTCGAGATTCATTAGACCCTTAAGAAAAAAAAAACTTATTTCCAGGAGTTCCGAAGGTGAGAAATCTTCACTGAAGTGTAGTGTAATTCCTCACACCAAACTCGGGTTCAGAGTCTCCGAACGTTTCTCGCTTAAAAATTGTAAATTTCTGTCAAAATTGTTGATGCAAATGGCAAAACCTATGTTTTTTAATAAGACTTTAATACTCTGTTAATAAGAGCGCGAATATTCGGCGTGTGCAAACTAGTCTCTCAAAGCCTAAAATGCACCTTTTTTACCGCAAATATAAACAGGTAAGATAAATATAATTAAATTTTAAATATATCTGAGAAAAAGGTAAAAGATCCAGTCAACCAATCACGATTAAGCGTTGATCAAATAATTTATTTAATCGTTCAGATTATCAAAAAAAAAAATATTTCTTTACACTTCACTATGACTATGGCCAATTGGGAAGTTTTTAAATCTCTCGAGGAATTACAAGAATTCTTGAATTCTAATAATTACGAAATTTTATACCAAGGTATTATACATTTCTGTTGAATTTCACTTATTTTAATCATTGAACTCAAATTTTTGTACTTTTAGGAATTAATAGATTTAGACAACACTTCATTTACCCAAAAGATAAAAATATCAAAGAAATCGATTCAATCAACGATAAAAATGTATCAATAGCTTATGAATATTTACAAACTTCGCCTGAATGTAAAGAATTGTTTATAATATGGGATACGCAGTTACATGTAAGTTTATTGTGAAATTATTTTATAAAGAAATTGATACTTATTTATATTCACTTTTCTCAAGGATAATTTAACACGACTAGAACTATCAATTCCTGACTTATTTTCAAAAATTATAAAATTTACAACAATCACTCCTTCTTTAAAATCTACTGGAACAATTGTCATTCGTAATGTCATACGAAATTACATGAGAGTTATTAGGAATAATTTATCTTCTGAAAAATTACCTCTATGTCAGAATACTTTAAAGTTATTAATTATAATGAATTCCCATGATCCTTCAATCTCAAAAGAGTTGTTAGAATCATTTACTTATAATCTTAATCTCAAGGTATGTTTTGATTTTATTATTTATCATTTTTTAATTAGATTTGCTATATTGATGGATTTATTTAGGAACTAGGAAGATTATTGAATATCCGAAGAAATACATCAAAAGATAATTCGAAAAATAATCACTCACAAAATGGTTAGTTTAATATCAACTTAACATAAATTGATTTAACGTAAAACTCAAAATTTTCATTTGCCTTCTTTTAGACATTCGAACTTTATATGTTCGATTCATTTTATCATTCTTTGTACATGGAAATGCAAAAATCAAGTCAAATGTACTGGAGATTAAAGATTTTGCAAGCTTGATATTTAAAGGATTATTGCACGACTCATATGAAGTATGTAATTTACACTTGAAGCTCTTTATATTTTTAGTAATTAATTCTTACTTTGATTAATTAGTTTGTTGATGAAGTGCTGAGAAAAGTTTACGACCATATAATCCTTGACAATGATATCAACCGAAAGACAATATTATCATTTTTCAACAACACTTGGCTTTTGAATCAAGTAAAGCTAATTGAAAGTTATTTGTTTATAGAATTCTAAAACTTTCATTAAATGCTTATAATCCGTAGCTCTTACATCTTTATAATAGACGTGAATCGGAACAACACGAACCCGACAAAATTGTAGCGAATATTGTTCATCGATTTTTGTTATCAATTTGTTGTACACCCGGTGTAGGTATTTGCTTTCGTGATGCAGGATGGTATCCATTTAATTATATGAATATATCCTTAAGTGACACAGATCAACATGAAAATGAGAAGCAAACGAAAGTACATAACATAATATTATTGCAATTCATTAAATCATTAAAACCGACACAAGATTTACGTCAACAAGAACTCTTGTTGAAAATTTTGGAATCGTGCCCAGAATTGGTTAAACCGTAAGTCAATCCTATTTGATTCATTATATTATGTAATCTACTTTAATTCGATCGATTTATTTCGTAGATATTGGAAAACTTCGAAGATTTCTTTTGAACCTAAACTTTCATATAAGTGGTTGGCAAATGTGACTTTGCTTCACAAGATAATAGCACTCCCTGTTCCTTCATTTTATATCCCCGGAACTCAGATTTACCCAGAAAATCCTCCAGAGTTAAATGTTATCTTGGACAATATACTTCCAAGAATATTTGATCAAGATACTTTGATTAAATGCCTTGACTATTCCAGTTCACTAATTAGATATAAGACCATGATTGTTTTGTGTTTGGCATTCCAAAAATTGAACACAGTTGTGCATTCGGTTAAAAAGGCAATCAGTTATTTAGACAATTTAGTTAGTGAGGCTCAAATTATTCAGAGAGGACTGAGCAAGAAAGAAGCGACGTCATCGATATGGAGTCAGACAATTGATTCATTATATGAAGAAATGAAGCATAGAATACCTGATATTCAAATTCTTCTTAACTTTTATTACGAAATTTTGGAAAAGGAGAAGGGATTTTCATCTAATATGATGAGCAATGAAGATAATGATGAGTTTATTAGGAATAATCTGATGCATGAAGGCATTTTAAAATCAATCAAGTTTTATTATCTTTTTTATCCTGAAATGATGATGGAAATAAAGTTGGACGTCGACAATTTGATTCCAATGGATTTTCAGGAATCACAAGTAGGACTTCAATTAAACATGATGGAATTATTGTTGTTGATTGCTGAATCTAATTGGTCAATAAATTCAGGTGAATTTTACAAAATTATAATTCTTTTTTTTTAAAGTGAGAAACTAATAAGCCAATATCACTTTTAGAATTCAATCATCTTCAAAAACTTTTAAAATTGTTTTTGACCACACCATATTTACAAATACGTTCCATTACACAACGTGTACTTGAGCGGTTACTCTCCAATTCTATAACTTTCCAACATGATCCAGATGAAGTTTCGATTTGGCTGGATTCTTTGCCTCGAATTTTTCCGGAAAATGCAAACTTTGACAAATTCAATGGTCAAGCAACTGTTTTGAAATTTTTTGACAATTGTTTTGTATCATTTCTTAAAAATCCTCGCCCATATATTGATGATTTAAGTCAAGTCATCAATGTTATAAATGAAAGGATGGAAGATTTTGAGGATATTAGAATAACGAAGGAGAACGCTTTTGTGCAGCAATTCTTGATTTCTCGAGATGGTCCAAAATATTCAAATGCTTCTTATCCATTTAGTCCACTATTAGTAACACTTGTAAAAAGCTATGAGAGTGTTACGGAGAATAAAGTCGCCATCACATCATTCTTACATATATTATTCAAAAAACTATATACCAAACAATTATTCACATATTATCTAGATGAATATGTTGAACGATTGGAAAGAAATCTTAGATTTAAAAATAACAGATTTCTTGAATATATAGGAAATTGGGGAGTCAATGAATTCTTTTCAAGCTTGGAGCGTATTTCAAGTCTGTATAAATATCCATCCGAAAGTTCTCTTAGTGTTGATACAATGATAGACATCCCGGTTATAATTAATGGGGTGGTACAAGAAGATCTTAATCAAAATCTAATGAAAGCCGAGAAAGTTTGTTTAGAGAATTTGAAAGGTAAAGGATATGTGAATTATTGAGATACTTTATTTTAAATTTAGTTTTCGAACTCAACTTATTTCTTTTATTAGACAAAAATCCTGATAGATACAAAGCAAGATCTGAATTTCTCGATATGCTTTATGTGTTACCTGTACCAATTCTTGAAAGAAATTTACCCGAGATTTTATGTTACATTAAAAACGTTTTAGGATGGGCAAAGTTTGAACCTATCTTGGAATATATTTATGAACGATATCCAAGTTCGGGTAGTTTGTTCAATGTTCGAGTTATTAAAGAAGCTGTTAATGCTTATTTATTACCTTTTTTTGGAAAGAAGGATAGTGCTTTGACTCATAACGCTGTTGAAGAAAGGTAAACCACAGAAATAATTTTCTGCTCTGTACTTTAATAAGAAAAATGGGCTCCTAACATTTATTGATTTCGATATCTTTAGTGAAATAAGTTTACTCATTGAGTTTTTAGATTTGACACCTTTCTCTATTTTCTTTGACAATTCATTTCCTTCCCATTTGATGGATAAAAACATTGGGTTTCTTCTAAATAAATCTTTACGGTCCATACCTCTGCAGAATATTTTGCACACAACGAGGCAGATTTTGTTTGCTACAAAGACATTTTTATCTGTTCCTTGCTATAATTTGATACAAGGATTGCAAACATGCTTCAATCTTTTAAAGATTATTATTGAAAAAGTTACTGAAGAAACGGAAGACGATGATGGCACATCAAAGATTTTTGATGATATAATAAATTTGATATTAGGATTGGAAGATTTATCGACTCTCTTCTTGATAAGTGTACTTGAAGGTCAAAATTTTGATTCAGACTTTATAAAATATTACTCTGTTTTGGACGAATGTAAGCATTATATTTGGTTAAAAATAATATTTAGATGTAATCAATGTATTGATATTCGTACTTTTTTTATTTTAGTTATTGCAGAACTTGTTATTTATTTTACAAATAATGATAATGAGAATATAATATGGAAGACACGTAGGGTAGATGCTTTACGTCGTCTTTTACCATTCAAGAGTAAGTTATTTAATCGACTCTTATGTATGACAAATTCAGAAAATTTGCATAGAGATGGTAACATGTTATTATACAATAAGGTAATCAATGACTTTTGTGACTATTCTAACTTCATTATCCTTAGTAATTTTAATCTTTTGTATTTTTAACAATTAGTATGCTAATTTTTTATAGATGTGTATACTTTGTTACAAGTTTGACAATTTTTGGAATGAAGCGGAAATATTTCAACTTTTTTCGAGCCTTTTAGAATCTAAGTTCTACAATCCTTTATTACATGAT
Source organism: Funneliformis mosseae (assembly GCA_910592005.1). Classification (NCBI taxonomy): domain Eukaryota; kingdom Fungi; phylum Glomeromycota; class Glomeromycetes; order Glomerales; family Glomeraceae; genus Funneliformis; species Funneliformis mosseae. The sequence goes on along the minus strand of CAJVPP010001537.1, from coordinate 10,672 downwards.
TATGTTAATCTAATTAGTCATTATAAAAAATTACTTTCATATTTGATTAACAAATTATCCCGTGCTTTATTGATCACAAAAACTAGTGAAGAAATTTTGATGGAATTTTTCTCATGCCATGAAATTGAGATGGATTCCATAATTTTACAAATTATTGAGAAATATTTGCCGCCTGGAATAACTAAAGAAAACAATTCTTTGTTATATTTCTCAGAACGACAAAACTTTCATCCTTTACCAAATAAATGTGTGGAAGTAGCTCGATATTTTCTGGATAATTTAAATAACAATCGTGCTAAAATCATTGGATATTTCATGTTATGTAACTCGGAAGTTAGAAAGTTATTTGTTAATTGGATCTTAAATCATCAGAATTTATCAGAAAGAATTGCTATTCCGGATATGATAATTCTGGTGAATTCATTGTTAGAGATTATTTCTACAATTCATATGGATTTTAAATATTCTCGAGTGACTTGGACAAAATTTGCTAGAGAGAGTGATAAGAAATCTATTAAGAAAATATCTGATTTGTTTGCTTTGAAATTCTTTCATAGTATCTCAAAATCAATGGCACAAGAAAAGCCGTCGGTTTATGCTTTAGTTACTTGTGCATTATTGAATTTAAGTCCTTCACAGCAAGTTCTTGATACGTTAGATAATGATATCAAAAATAATTCACCTTCAGATTCATTTAATTTGGATTTTCTTTATATAATTGAATGTTACCTTTTGGATAATTTCAATTATTATAATGATGAAATAAAGAAGTTTATTTCGAATTTTTTACATTATGCAACGTTATTTATCGAAAAAGATGAATATAAGAAATATAGTATCAAGGTTATACAAAATGTTTTTAGCAAAGTTGGTGAGTAATATTTGATGTATTAAATCTTGAGTTTTTATATATATATTTATTTAACATAGATTTTTTTAAAATTAGATGTGCTAATAAAATTAGTTGTACCGCGATGTTCGAATCTGGATGCAAATATTATTGGTGAATTTATTTTTGTGCTTATGGAAAAGAAATTTGAAGATCCAATAATATTAAACTGTATCATTACATTAATCACATATGCTTACGACAAAAAGGTATGTTAATAAAATAACAAAATTGATAATATAGTTAATTTTAATAAAAATTTCCTAAATCTTATAGGAGGTTTTTGGCCCTTCATTGGATAGGGTTATCGAAGCTATAATAAATAACTCTCAATTTAAAATTTTGGCCAATCCTTCAGAACTGTCGTATAAATCAATTGATTCTTCAACATTTATAAGGAGACTAACAATATGTCATTTGCTCAACACTTTATATCGTATGAACTCTAAAGAATGTTGCAAATCATCATATTTGAGTTCACTTTTATCGATTTACAATGCAACAACGTCAATCTCGGATCAATTATTATTAGATATTTTCATCTTATATGAAAAAACTACAAAATCTTCAATCGTATCCTCTGCAATGAAATGGGGAACGAGTTCATCATCATACAAACAACAAGTAGATAAGAGAGGGTTGATTATGGGACAACGAATTTTAGTCGAAACATTGGAATTAATTGATCCAATGATTATGATGAGAAGTTTTACACGTTTTCCAATCGATAAGGAATTGGAAATTAATTATAATAACTTTAAAGAGTTTTTATTATTTGATAAAAACAATGATATAATTTTTGAGAGAGAAGCACCTGTTTATGATCCATCTTACTTTTTACCATTATTTGCAAATCTATTATCATATGGTAATTTATTGGATTGTAGAAAATTCATTGAAATTAATGCTTTGGGCTATATTGTTGTCGCCACATCATCTCTGATTGCTAATGTACGAAAAGCTGCATATTATCTATTGGATGAATTTTACGTTTTATTAGAGGTATTTAAAAAAAAAACGTGAAATATTGCTTTTAAAATTACCTTCCAAGCACACATTTTTTTTTTTTTTTTTTTAATAGCATATAAATATTCGAGAAAAGAGTCAAATACTCTTACTTTTAAATTCATTAAAGAATTCAATAACGAATCGTGATAATGACGATGATGATGATATACAAAGAATTCCAACGATAATATCTATATTCATAGCACATTCACTAAGTATATTCATAAACCCTGGACATTTTATGTATCCTATTATTAATAAATTTTTATTACAAAGACCATTTTTGGATTTAGAAGACATACCAATGTTTTATAATTTATTTCATTCTTCTACTGAGAATTTTCAAAAAGAAAGAGTTTGGATTTTAAGGCTTTTATCTGCTGGACTAAAAACTCATGATGTAAATTTAAATATTTTGGTCTCTTTTTATTTTATTTTTTTTTTTTTGATAATTCTAACTTTATTTGCAGGATTATAAGATATTTAAAAGAAGATATGTTTGGGATATAATATCTTGCTATTATAATTCTCCATTAGCAGACAATATAACACGCAAGCTTGTTATTGAGGTACCTATGAAATCTATTATTTTTAGTATATCACGTATAAATGTATATTGATTGTATGTTTTCTTAACAAATTTCTCTCTTTTTGTACGTTAGATCTTATTCCAGGCAGCCTCGATACCGAAAGTTATTACAGATATGATAAAAAATAGAGGATTGTTAACGTGGTTGCATCATTTATGCATTTCACAACAAATTCCATTCTCATCAGCATCACGATCATTATTTGAACAATCATTATTTGGACCTAGAATTTTGCTAAGAGTTTTACAAGGATGTAAAAATTCTACTTTACAATGGTCAAATGGTGTTTTAATTAAACAATCTATTTGTATTTTAACTGGATTATTAAAATCATTAGGTAAGTATATATTATTTATTTTTTATTTTTTTTTGTTATTTTCATTTTTATTTATTATTCAATTTCAATGATATTCAAAATAGAGGATATTAACCTTGTTAAAAAGGAAACATTACCTTGGGCACTCAATTATTTAAATTCAATCCTTAGAGTATTTCATTACTTAACATTAATTTCTTTTGCTTCAAAAAATGTTTTATTACCATACCATGCCTCAATTATTATACCCTTTCTTGAAAAATGTGAAATTCAATTAAAGACTTTAGCTGTCATGAATAATAATATATCACATCCAATAGAAATACAGTATAATTACCATCCTTCTTTAACCGATAATTTAGATGTGCTTTACACAATGAATTATAATGTAACTGAAATATATCAGGAAATAATTAGAATGTTGTTTGAGATGATTATTTGTTGTGATGATGAATTTGATGACAACCTTATGGAAAAAATTATAGGGAGAGCTTTATGTTGTAATGTTACTATTGAAGCAAAGAAATGGGTCATTGAATGTTTAGTTAATGAAAAAGATGAAGAAAGAATTGATTACATGGAAATTGATAAATAAAAAAAAAAAAATTTTTTTTTTTTTTAAAGTTTTTGTAGTGAATTTTTAAGGCTTTGTTATTGAGTTCAACAATTAAATAGTAGAATAAATGCTTTCTAATATTAAATTTAATTGATCGACCTGAATTTGTCTAGTTTGGTACATCAATCTGGAATTTTCAGGTCGGGGAGCTCTATCCTATCTCTGCAACTTTTCCTTTAAAATCAAGTAAAAATCGCGAAACCTCTTATTGTTACATATGAGAATGAGAATATGAAAGACAAGGCAAGGCGGAAAAGGTCCTTTTAAAGTGAAGAGCAATCAAGGGAAAAAAGGGTAAGCCATCGATTAATCTTGATAAAAAGTTTCGATTATCCATTTGTTTTATGTGTATAGTTCTGAACTTTTTGTATTATTTTTATATGGCTATATAACCGTAATAAATTTTTTTCACAACACCGATTGTGATGGTTTTTTTTTCATAACCTAAATTTATTTTTATAGGTGGTGTAAGAATTTCGTACTTAGCAATATTAGCGATAAGGCTGTAGAAATATAGGAGCAAAGTAATATGACCCAGGGACACGCATTAAGTGTCCTAGGATCCGCGTACTCCCGCATTTTCTTTTTCGTTAACGTATCTGAAAAATTATTTTAATAAAATTTTACTTGAATTTTTAGTCATTGATTGTGCATCGGAAAAATAAAATGAGCGAACAAATCTATAGCGAAATATTTTTCGTGTTACATTATTTTGTACTTTAAAGCATAAATTGTAACTTGCGTTTACATATAGGATTTATTTAGAAAATACAATGATAGTTATTATACTTTCCTTGTACCAAACTAGCATTGTGGGTATGTTGTTTAATTACTTGCAAAAGAAATTTCCTCGACCATACAATTGTGAAGGACTTTTGCACTTCGAGTTGCTTGAGAATATAATATATGAACCATTTCAAAGTAGATTTCGTCTCTTGGCTTGACAACATTTGGAAAAGTGAATTGATATTCATGATGCTTACTGTCAAATGGCACAAAGTTGAAGATGAGCATACAGCAAACTTTTTGTCGTCCTTATATGTACCCAATAGCCTGATTAGCTGCACTCATAATGTCATTGTCAGAAACTTTGTTGACTTTACATTCGATTCCATACTCATAATTATTACACACCCAGATGTCGCATTTTTTTTCAGATTTCTTCAAAGTTCTGGTTTCACGAAAAACCTTATACGTTGTATACGACGCAGCTATACGTAGTAAAGTATAAAGTTCTCCTTGAATAACTGATTCAGAAAAAGTGTGTTGATTTGCAGCTAAGGAATCAAAAATTACTTCATAACGAAATTACATTAAAAGGTCTAAAGCTTTCTTCAAGAAGTCTCGAGGTGAGTTAATAACCGGGATTCTTGCTAAAGCTTCTCTATAGAAAGGATAATAACTGCTTGTCAATATATCGAGGATGATATTAGATGTGAACTCATAATAGTTGTCCCGACTCTTTATGTTGCCAATTGTACGCAAATGTACAATGGAAATTGAATCTTCTTCATTATCAATTTCTGAAGATGACAAAGTTCCTCTTATTAAAAAGCACCCTAAAAGGTTCTTTGCAGCTTTGACAAAGGTATTATTATTATTATCAGTACTATCGGAGAGGTAGTTTTCAATATATTTAACTGCACTAATCTTTTTTTTTGTGGGGTTACAAATAAATTCTATGAAGCAATTATTCCATGTACTAAAGTCAAGGGTTTTCCCATTGCTAGCATATTCAATGCACAATGATGCAAACAGACCTTCTAATCCAGTGTAACCATTAGTACAGCCGTAAATATCATCCACAACCTTTTCATTAAAATGAAGATTTCTATTCTCTTGAATATCATAAAAGAATGTCACGTGCTGTTCTTTGGTAAAATCTGATACCTCAATAATTTTTGCTAAATTTAATGTTGACGGAACCACTGGCTTTGAACCAACAAATTATACTTTAACATACTATCCTGTGGCAATTCCTGTGACAACTCCTATGACGATGTTTCAATGACATTTTTAATGTGTGAACTTCCATCTTAAAGTATTGTAGTAATTGAGAAACTGCCTGCAAAAACAATCTATTTGATTCCTTTTGCTTCCCTATTATTTACAAATTTGATAAGTTCTCTAATCTGATCAATTGTATTATTTTGGTTAGATAAGAATCATTCAAATTCATCGATCATGATTACTATCTGCTCCCCTGATATTTCTTCATAATTTCATGATTGAATTCATTTATATTATTACATAAATTTAAAGAAAGTCAGTTGCACAACCCATGCAGAAATCCATTCGCTAACATTAAAGAATGTATATAAAATAATACTTTTTGATGCCACTCAAATAATGTAGAGTCAATGATATTTCAGATTGAAAATGTTTCATTAGAAACACGTACACCTTTTCATTTATGGCTTCCTTCAGTTTATAAGTTGACTCCAGTTTCAAATGGAACATAAAAATTTCTTGAGACATCCACAGGACCTTCAGTTTTCACAAATTTACGTGTTTTAACATTTTGAAAACTGAAATTGAAAATTGATCGTTTAAGGTCTGTACAAGTAAGAAAATTAAATTTGTGATCTGATACATTATATTTCTTATTCAAGAGGTATAAAATTGGGAGATACTTACTAGTGATAATAGGATGATAGTAATGATGTAGAAGTTATCTGCTGTAAATTTAACTTCATTATCTAGCTCAGCTTGAAAATATTCACTAAACAGTTTTTGAGATTTCCTTTAAGCTTTTAAACAATGTCATCTTTAGTAGAAATATTATTATCTTTAATCTCGGCTTTATCAACATTAATTTTTCAAAGATTCAATTTACATTTGACAGTTTCAGAAACTTCAAGACAGATAAATTCCTTGAGGTATTTAACTGTTAAATCTTTAAGTAAATTTTTTGTTTATTAATATTAACGTATTTTCTATCATAATCTTTGAAAATTAGAAATGAAAAAATGTTAAAGTCCAGAAGCATACAGCAATTGAGCGACCTTGCCATAATGACAATATGTTACTATAAATTATCAAGTGAAACAAGTTTTAATTTTACTGTAAAAGAAATAAGCTATAAAATTAAGAGGAGTTAAGAGGTAAAAGTGAAGTAGAAAGGTTTAAAAGTTTTTAAAAGTATATATTATACTAATAATTAGATAGATAGACTTTTGATAAATTGTTAAATAGTGGCTTTATAATGAAATACAGTATATAATATAGGTTCTTCGAAAAAATTAATAAGTATAATAAAAAAAATAATTTATCAGTACGTAAAATACAGTTTTATCATTCCTTATTTGATTGCAAAACTCAGGTTATTTATTTATTTAAAAGGTGATAGTGATGAATATAAGTGATTAGTATCATATCTAAGATATGAATAAGAGTATAGTAAAGAAAAAGTAATTGGTCAATATATAAAGAATTCTTTTTATTAAGTGTCAGTACTCATCTTATGATAAGAAATTAAAGCTAAGATAAATGCTTCAAAATAATGTTCTCAAACAATCAAATTGACTTTATAAATGATTTTCAGATCTGAAATTTTTAATCTTTTTGTTAAAAAATCATCTAAAAAAACCAATGAAAAATATCATTAATATGATGTTAGAACATTCTCTTTATCTATCTTTGAGATACAGTGATGATTATGCTAGTATTGGCATTTGATCACAGCTAAGCTAAATTTTAACCAAATAATTATGTATTAAATAAATGTATTAATATTGATTTGCATTTGGCTATAATCAAGATTTTTTTTAGCAATTTTGGCTGATCAAATTGGCCAAATGACCAATGGCCAAAGACTAACACTAGATTATGCTAATTATTTTAAATTACCACTTTAGTATCCTGTCTTATATATTATAAAATTCATGAAGGAAAGACTCTAAAGAACATTGTAGAGGGTATATGAGATTGTAGTGATTATTATAATAAATGAACTTATCATCTTTAATGTTTGAATGCATTATCAGCATTACACCCATAACTTTTCTATAATAGTAGTCTATAAGATCTAAATTTCGTGATGCGATCATTCACCTGATTTTTAAAATTGAAATCCCTTTTTTTGGAAAATAATTCTCGTATTGACGTAATTCACATCATGACTAGGTATCAGAAGACTCATATTATTTTCATTCTCAAACTTTCCTGTAATACTGGCCACATGATCCAGACCAAAAAGTTTATGTGATGTGATTTTAAGATCACGCAAAGAAATAATGAGTATGTAAATTATTCTCAGCGTTATTTTTATTATCATGTAGCTCATTATTTATTAAGAATATACTAATACCGCATTTTCATAATAACTCAAGAACATATTCAGATTTTAATTTGATCTTATTTGCAATTTCATCATTTATTAAGAAAACTCTATTATACTTATTCTTGCACGATCTCTCGTTATTTGTATTAATAAAGATTTATCTATCAGTTTGCATAATCACTTAAAAAAAAAAACTGAGAAAATGTATTTTTTATTGGTAATAATAGTTAGTCACATTAAAAAATAAATTACAAAAATTACAAGCCTGTGATACATGATTCTATGTACATTACTATGTATCCATCATGAAATTTCACGTGATATAATTTGTCACCGGTGTCACTTCCTTCCGCGTTCATTACTAAGTATTATGGGATAAAATTTTTCAGTAATTAAAAATTAATTCCAGCCAAATGCCGTAACGTAAGAAAATCTTGCATTAATGACTGCAACTGAAAATTCAGCAATGGTCTGTGTATCCTATTACTTAGTTTAGCCTAATTATTTGTTCCTCTTAGTATGACATCAAAATTTAACTAAGCGAACACCTAATATTCATTATATTTTCAAGCTTTTGCCTTTTTGGCAATGACTTCATTATTCTATTTTTAGTGATTCTGAAAGTGAGGTAAAATATGAATATATTATCTTTCTTTCTACTCGTTCCAACACGATAGCTTTTACAGGCTCGAGTTACCATTTCTCTGATCCTGGTTCTCAAATAAGATGTGTAAAAATTTTCATAGGAATATCCCAATCTTTTTATCTTCAAAATAAAGGAACTGCCAATTCTCTTCTAAATCTGTTAATACTGCTAAAATAGCATAAACAGATTTTAAATCTCCGAAACATTCTGTAAAGTATAAAGATAGTAAATAGATTAGATGAGGTAAATATCGTTAATATTATAATTATTGTTAACGTTTTCTCGTTCACTATACAATTCTTCATTCTGTTACGATGTTATATACACATCAAAGAGACTTATAAAAAAAATAAGATAATTATCCTATGAATCTCAGGTTTCTAAGCATTTATCTAAAGCTCTGAATGGTTCAGATTAATCCGAAAATTTTCAGTTCAAATCAACTTCGGTTCGGTTTCAGATTGCAAAAATTTTAATCTGAAAATTCCAGATTAATCTGAAATTTCAGATCGTTTGGAACGATTGAAGTTATCATTCCAAACGAATGATAAGAAAATCATTCGATTGGAACGATCAAATTATCGTTCTAAAAGAACGATAAAAGAATCGTTCATTTAGAATGATTGAAGTTATCATTCCAAATGAACGATAAAAGAATCATTCAATTGGAACGATTAAATTATCGTTCTAAACGAACAATAAGAAAATCGTTCGATTGGAACGATTAAATTATCATTCCAAACGAACAATAAAAGAATCGTTCGTTTGGAATGATTGAAGTTATTGTTCTAAACGAATGATAAGAAAATCGTTCGATTGGAACGATCAAATTATCGTTCTAAACGAATGATAAAAAAATCGTTCGTTTGGAACGATTAAAATTATTATTCCAAACGAACGATAAGAAAATCGTTCATTTGAAACGATTGAAGTTATCATTTCAAATGAACGATAAGAAAATCGTTCATTTGGAACGATTGAAGTTATCATTCTAAATGAACAATAAGAAAATCGTTCATTTGGAACGATTTAAGTTATCGTTCCAAACGAATAATAAAAGAATCGTTTGATTGGAACGATTAAATTATCATTCCAAAAGAACGATAAAAAAATCATTTATTTGGAATGATTGAAGTTTATCGTTTCAAACGAACAATAAAAAAATCGTTCATTTAGAATGATTGAAGTTATTGTTCCAAACGAACGATAAGAAAATTGTTCATTTAGAACGATTGAAGTTATCATTCTAAACGAACGATAAAAGAATCGTTCATTTGGAATGATTAAATTATCGTTCCAAAAGAACGATAAAAGAATCATTTGTTTGGAACAATTGAAGTTTATCATTCCAAATGAATGATAAAAAAATCGTTCATTTGAAACAATTGAAGTTATCGTTCTAAACGAACGATAAGAAAATCGTTCATTTGGAATGATTGAAGTTATCATTCCAAAAGAACGATAAAAGGATCGTTCCAAACGATCCGAAATTTCAGATTAATCTGAAATTTTTAGTTCAGTTCAGATTTTTACTGGTTTACGGTTTAGTTCAGTTTCAGATTGACATTTTTAGGATTTATAATCCGAATCGAACTGAACTGAAATTTTCAGATCAGTTTTGGATTAGCCTATAATCCAGACTGAACTGAACCGTTCAGAGTATTACATTTATCTAATAATTTTCAGACAAGAAGCTTACTCGCATATTTACGCGAGCGTGATCTTTTTTTATAAAGTCTTTATAGTTTTAGTCCATCTTTGAAAAACAAAATTTAAAATTATTATACTTGCGAAAAATATTTCGTAATAAATGTATGTATACTGAGCTCTTAATTCGTAAAGTCTATTTAGTTACCTTCCATTAATCTAAAATTTCTTTAATACTAACTAATAATTTCTTCTAATCTTATTGCTTCATTTTTGCACGGTAATACTCTATAAGGCAGTGTCGCAACTAAGAGATTTTTTGGCTATTTTGGCTGGTCAAATTGGCCAAAAGCCAACACTGCTATAAGGTTAGTACACATTCAGCCTTCGATATTAGTAACATGATAAAAAGCCAGTTAACTGAGTCATTTTTAATGAAGGAGTGAGTTGAAAATTTTATTTTATTTACTGACTGCTCCTAGATTTATATAAGGACGCGTAAACTTTGTGACTTAGAATATCAATTTTTATGTGTAACCTAATTTTTCATTCACGTATCATCAGGTTGTAGCTTCTTTAAACTTTAAACATTGATGTAATGATTATAAGTACATCAGTAAATTTAATAATGCGAAGTATTACGTAAACCCTACGCTTCGTAATCTTACGTAAGGTTAC
>CAJVPP010001536.1:0-19384 GCA_910592005.1 Funneliformis mosseae | reverse complement strand
ATGACAAACGTTCTACTTTACTTGAAAGAAGAAAATCTTGTGCGATTTTTGCTGTATGCACTGGTGCATTGTCTTCTTGGAAAACAAGCTTTTTTTTGACTTTTCGTGATTGTTCTTTAAGGGTTGACACAGCATAAGTTTCAAGGATTTCACGATAGGTTTTACCAGTAATAGAACCAATTAATGGAATAATAGGTTTGAGACCAAACCATGAAAAACAGCTCCAAAACATTCATTTGAAACTGTATTTTACGGTCGAGGCAATATAATCTTCATTAAATTCTTCTTCAGATTTTTGCTAAACTCAATTCCAACCTGAGGTTTGAAACTGAGAAAAGGTAGATTCATCTGACCAAACTACTTTTCTCCAGTCAGCCATTGTCCAATTTTTATGCTATTTCGCGAAAGCAAGTCTTTTGATTTTATTTGCAGAAGAAATCAATGGTTTTGGACAAGGCATGCATGATCGAATGCCTTCTATCCTTAATGCTTTTTGAATAGTTCGCTTGGATACTTTTTCACTTTTATTTTGTTTTATAAAAAGCTGACAAACTTCTTTTAAACTTTGGCACCTAAAATCTTTATTATTAAGAACAGCTTTTGACAATTTTTTTTGTTTTTGCACAGTCATTATTTGGGGACGACCTGATCATTTATTAATAGTTTGATTATTTTTTAATACTCGAGAAACTGTTGCCTGAGAACACTCAGCAATTTCTGCAGTTTTTTCTTGCGTAATACAAAGTTTTTGGCATGCAAAAATTGCACCTCTTTGCTCTGAAGTAATCTCTTTTGCAAGACCCATTTTTTGCGAAAAATTGCGAAAATTCTGAAAAATTTTAAAAAATTTAAATCAAAATAAACAAATAAACAATCAATTTATCAATAAAAACAAATCCATTTTTGATTAGAAAAGCATTATAAATTACTATATTTAGCTTTAATTAATAAATTTTCATATAAAATTAATGTAATAAATCTTCACGAAAAAATTATTCAATATTTATTTCACCCTCCTGTAAGTTCAGTTCATAGGTTCATAAAATTTTGCAAAACTGGCATCTTTATAATAAAAAAAAAGGATAGAACGTTTTGTTAAAAGCATTTCTTATATATCTAAAAAAGAAGTAAAAAAACTTACTATTTAAATCCAGTTTGTCTACTTTTGTGAAGCCAGCATCCTTTACATAAAAAAAAGAAAAAAACATCTTAATAAAAACATTTCTTATATATTTTTTAAAAATAAAAGATAAATAAACTTACCATATATCCAGTTTATACAACTTTGTGAAATCTTAAAAAATTCTTCACTATATTCTTGAAAAAATCTGTTATAAAAAATTCTATTATATTAAGAGTCATTTATATACAGAGAATGAACAAAAGTATCTGCACACTTTTTTACTCAATATAAACTTCAAATATTTTTATATTAATAATAAAAGGTCAATTAATATTTTATTTAAAGCTGATTAAGATCTAAATTTTGTACTAAGTAACTAGTACTTAGTTAGACCACTATTTGCTATAATCATAACTTGAATTTATTGTAACATACTATTGACTAAGTTTTTGATAATATGCTTCAGAATTTCTTTTCATGCATTTTTAACATATTGGTCAAGAACAGCAAGATTAGATAGAGGTTTTTTATAAGTTTGGATGATTTTCTTAACTTCAGCCTAAAGATTTTTAATTAGATTAATATCAGAACTTTGAGCTGGCCAAGATAATATACGAAGATTATATTTCGCTTGAAAAGACATTATAACCTTTGATTTATGAAGTTGAACATTATCTTTTGAAATTAGCTATCATAATTTGAAAAAGATTTTCTCATAACCAGAATAACATATTTATGAAGAATAATAATATGTAAATTACTAGTTGCTATTCCAGATAATGGAACAATTGATCTCATACTTTTTCTTGAAAATCAACCTCAATACATTTGACTAGAGCTATGTTTTACTATAGCTATAATACAGGATAAAGTCTATTCATCCTTCAGTTTATGCCAAACTTTACTAAAGTGACTTTGTTAAAATTAAGAAAATATGGATTCATCACTTTACAAGACTTTTGACCAATCCACTTTAGTTCAGCTTTAATGTTTCAAACACTATTCAAGATGCATCTCAATATTTGCTGATGAAATTAATAGTTTTTTTCTTGTAATACAATTTTTTAATCTAGCTGAATGGAGGGTTTATCTAATCATCTTGGTCAAAATATCTTAGCCAGTCTTCTTCTTCTAAAGCTATTGTATTCTAGCTGCACATAGATGATGATTTTTAGTTTTATTATTCATTATGATTTGTTTAAAATGATTTTGTTATGAAATTAGAATTAAAAGCAGATGTTCAGAATAATGCATTAATTCAGTTGATCTAGTATTACAGTATTGAATAATAGTATCATGAACAGTTGACACTCTAAAGTTAACAGTATTAGTAATGGTTTAATAACTATTACCATATTGATAGCAATAAATTATAGCTCTGCATTATTTTATAGTTAACTCTTTAGTTTTTAACATTTTTTTTTATTTAGAGTTTTAAAGAAGAAAATTTATTAAAAAAATTAAATTGTTATTTTTTATATTTATAATATAAATAAACACTAACATGTCATATAATCGTAATTTGTTATTGCGATCATATGACTTTTTTAGTATTAATTCACGTTTATAGAGGGTATACAGATACTTTTATCTATCTTCTGTATATACAGTTTGAGTACTTTACTTCGTATAATATTATACAGTAAATTATTAATTAAATTTGTTATAACAAATTTTTTTAATATGTTAAAATCTGTTTCACAATAGTAATTTGTTATATTGAATTATTTACTATATCAAAATTCATTATATCAAGTATTAATTGTATTAACTAAAAATAAACTAAAAAATTTTTAATTATATGATTTTATTTAATTTAACTAAGTTAATTTAACAATTATATTATATTCTTAGTTTTAAAATAATTTCAAAATTCACATTTAATGATTATGAGATAATAGTGCTTTAGATATTTAATAGTTCTTATTATTTAATATTTAAGAAAGTATATAGAATTTGTAAAATATCTGTCTTTAGTAGAGTTCTAGACAAATCGAGTTAACTTACAAGTCAGATAAGTTGAGTCGAGTTTAAATTGAGTTGAGTTTATGTTTTTTTGACTCAATGATTTGCGAGTCAAGTCAAATTCAAGTTGAGTTAAATATTTAACTCAACTCAATTTAAACTTAACTTGATTCGAGTTAACTCAAGTTGACTTGAACGATTTTTTTTATTGTTCAAGAAGAATGATGATGAATCATTTGACTTAAACAATATTTTTTTATTATTCAAAAAGAACGATGACAAATTGTTCAACTTGAACAATGATTCGAATTGTTCACTCTTTTTCCCCCCTCTCCTTTGATCTTTTTATTTTTTTTTATTTTTTTTTTAAAATCGAATCGAGTTAAAATCAAGTCAAGTCAAATTGAGTTGAGTTTAAAATTTATATAACTCGAATTAAATCAAATTGAAAGATTTTATAAAATAAATTTGACTCAACTCAACTCGAAAAAAGAGAGTTAAATAAAGTTGATCTTTAAACTCAACTCAACTCAACTCATTCAAAATTCTAGTCTTTAACTTTTGTAATTAAAGATAAAAACCATTATTTAACTGATAAAAATCTACAATTTCTTTATATAAGATAATTTATAATAGTTTATTTTATATCAAAAAAAAATATTGAAAAAAAAATTTTCAATTAATAATTATGATATAAAATATTTTAATAGATCAATTTTATTTATTTATTATTTCATTTATTATTATTTTCATATTTCTGCTTTTTTTGTCTATATTTTCAAATTGCAAGTTCTTAAACAAATTAGTAAATTTTTAATATATTATATATTTACATTTCTTTTAAAAATCAAATTATAATATAAATATCATAAAATGTTTTTTTAGCATATCAAAAATTTTGATAAGTCAGCTTTAGATTAATCACTTTCTTTTATATATTTAAATATGTTTTAAAGTAATCTATTAGTAATATAATACTTGTTAATTTTTTAGATAATATTGCTATTTTCTTTCAAAGGATTGTACTTAAATTATTCAGAATATATTTTTATATAATTAGGTAATCTAAATTAAATTTTTGAAAAAGTTGATTATATGCTTTAATATTTTTAAGTGTTTTTAAATTTTTATTTAATTTTCTATTTATTAGTAATATCTAAATAAGATAAACTTTTCTATCAGCTTTTAACATATTATTATATTAAGAATTAAGAGGAAAACTTTTAAAATTTTGCATATATGTAAGTAAAGAAGTTTTATAGAATCATTAATAATATATAAAAATGATGATTTGTCACATTTTTAATTTATTATTTAATTCATTTAGTTTGATTATAAAATAAACTGATAGAATTAATTTTTGCCTATATCTTGTAAAAAATTATAATCATTATACAAATAAACTTATAAATTAATTATAATATACAAAATAAACAGGTATCTTAATACTTATATTTACTTTGTATTTTGAGAAATAATAATAGATTTATTAGTAAAAATGATATAAATACTTTACGTATTTAATAGATATAAAATAATAATAATTATTAGAATAATTTTATATTTTAATATATAAAACTTTAATTACTATAGCTCATATTGAATAATAATATACTTTATAATAATAGTATTAGATTAACAAGATAATAAATAATTATTTAATGTTTATATTATATAAATATTATATTTTTTTTTAAGATTTTGTAAATTTCATCTTTTTTTCTTTATTTATCATTAACTACTTTAAATTTGATTAAATTGTAAATATAGTCATATAAATTTGTATACTTAAAAAGAAGTGAAGAATAACTAAGTTTATCATATAGTATTATAGTCAACTCTTGTTATAATAAACTCTATGTCCTAGATCTCAACTTTACTATAAGGGTTATAGTGAAGATTTTAAGAGATTTGATTAGTTATTTTACTATAATAAGAGTACTTTTATTATATTTATTCAAAAAATTCATTATATCAAGAGTTCACTATATCAAGAGTTGACTGTATTTTCTGATTTTTGATAAGTATTTTCTTTATTTTTACATTTTTAAGCATAACTTATATTACTTTTTAATTTTTTAACTTTCTCTTATTAGATTTAATTTTAGCTTAAAAGTTTCTTTTCTTATATATATATTATGCTAAAGTTAAAAATTCAGGATGATATAAATTTAATTATGTTTATTAAATTTTTTCAATTTTTTATTTTATTTGCTATAATTTTTTAGATTAATATATTAGCAAAAATTTTTAATATAAGATTTATTAGACAAGTAATAGAAAGAAAAGAAATCTAATTTTCTTTACCTTAATCTTATTATTTATATATTATGTAAACCATATAGTATAGCTAAGTAATTTCTAATTATATTATCAATACTTGATTCACTTTTATTTTTAATTTTATTTATTCTTTTATGACTTTATAATAACTAATAAAATGATAAGAAATATAATTTTCTGTCTAACTATAACACTATATATATAGGCGTTGATAAAATTTTAATATTTATTTATTAATAAATTAAAGTTTAGTTTCTTATTAATTTAGAACTAATTAGAAAAGTTTGATAATCCATTTTAAATTAATAATAGAATAATAATATGTTTGAAAAAAATTAAATATATTATAAAATTTTATAATCATTTAAATTATAATTTTTACATAATTATATATAATTTAATCAAAATAATATATAAATTAATGATTGATATCAAGAATTTTAAAATACAATACTTATAGATTTTAAAATATTTTGAAGTTTTAATTTTTACTTAAAGTTTTTTTTGTAAAATAAGCTATTTAATATATGGAGACTGCCACAGCAAAAGGGGGTGATAGATCGACTAATCAGATTTTAAGATTTGTTATAATCACATAAACGCAGGCCTAACTTTTTAGAAAAATATTTTTCCATTATACTTTATTAGTAAAAAGACACAAATTTTATTTTTGAAATGAAATAATTGTTTATTTTTTATTAAATATTTGATAAACTTTATTAAAACTATATAGTATATAAATTACATAAATTTTAAAAAATAAATATATAATAAAAAAACCAATATTTTCAACTTATTACCTATAAAAAAATTGAAGTTGTAAAGACAGTTTTTTAAAAAATCATTTTTTTGATGATGATTAGCAAAATTAATGACGAATAATAAACTGCGATTTTTTCAAAATCACGTGATCAATGTATCATCCCTTTTACTATGGCAGTTTTCATATAATAAAATATTAATTTATTAACTTTATACATAATAATAATATATTTTATTAATAACCGATATATAAATTCTATAAAGAAAAATAATCTATATTCATATAATTAAAATATCTTACTTGAAAATAGGTATTTATAATAAAGTAATATTAGGTAATATATATCATTATTCTTACAGATTAAACTATTTTTTCAATGAAATATTATAAAACTTTATTTATTTATATAATAATAATTGAATTTTATTTTATTTAATAATCTAACCATACACTCTTTTGACATTTCTCTTTTTTTTGTCACATTTTTTCAATATGATTCTAATTGGTCAAATTTTTAGATCAGTAGTAACCAGGCCTCTGATACTGAATGGTTAAGTCTATTTTAAATTAGTTTAGGGTAAGTTAGTCTGGAATGTTATGATGTTGATCTTTAATTTAACTTTTTAAATAGAAATTTTTGTATTTTCTCATTTATAATTTGTAATTTTTTTACTTTCATTTAATAAAGATTGTGCAAAGCTACCACACATAAAAAAAGAATTTATTTAATAACTTTTTTGAAAATTAAAATTCAAATGCAAATTTACTTGCTTTATAATTTAATAATATTTATTTTAATTAAATTAAAAGCTTATTAATTAATATCCTTTAATAATTTTTTTTTAAAATTTATTTGTAATTTTACTAATATTACTTATTAATTAAAGTTATTTAAATACTATATATTATACAAAATAATTTTTATGAATAATTTTTTAAAAAAAAAATTTAGTAACTTTTGTATTAATTTAAATCCATTTTTTTTTGATAAAAAAATGAATTGAAGATATTTGAATGAAAATCCTTACCGATTAAGGATAAGCTGTAATGCGTTAGATTTTATTTTAAGAAAAAGATCTAAAGAGATTGAAGTCTACATTTACTTCTTTTTCCCATCCATTATTTTAATAATACTTTTGTTTAAATCGATCTATGGACATGAGCTAGGAAAAATCATGATATATAGTCCCAGACTGTCATTTTTCCTAGATCATACCCGATTAGTAATTCATTTCTACAGATTCTAAATTTTTTAATGAAAAAGTATCTTTAAAATCCACAGTAGCAACCAACCTAATTATACAGATTAATTACAAAATATATTTAATATACAAAAAATAAAAATAAAATAATTGCTATATTTATATTTTAAAAATAAATAATATATGAACCCTCTCATAACTCTTGATCCAACCCATCAATATTAATATTATCATTATTATGATTGTTTAAAGAATGAATAGGAATAGTAGGAGAACCAGGTCTCACAACAACCTTTTCAGGTTGTTTTAACAAATTATCATTTTTTTCTTCGTCTAATTCATTAATCCCAGAAGACATAATAGAAGTTATGTTAGAAGTTAATCCAATCGTCATCGAAGGTAATTCTTGATAATCATCTATTTCTCCAATTCCAGATTCTCTCTTTCCAATTTCTTCTGCTTGTAATTTAACGTCATTGTTAAATTGAGTGTAAGCAACTAAATCGTCAAATTGATGTTGATCAGTCATATAATAATCCGTAGAAAGGGAAATAGGTAAATTCAGATAATCCATAGCAGCGATTGCAGAAGTAATTGAATATAATTCAGGTATTTCTGGGGTAGGAAGAATTTGTTTTTCTGTTCCGTTAACAGTTAAAATTGATCGTTTTTTATGTAAATTATTACTAGCTGATAATGATCTCCTAAGAGAAAAATTTGAATTAATCCTCTTATTGTCTTTATGATTTATGTTTTTCTCAACCATGGAATTAAGGGTATTATTTTTCGATAATTTTGTGGATAATAATAATGTTGTTCTTTTATAACTTTGTATTGTTCTACATGAATAGATAAAAGAATGATTATTGTCACGTGTAAAAGTGAAAAAGAAACAAAAAGTGGAAACGCGTAAATTATTTACCTTATGCTTATTGTGGCTACGACAAAAATAATGCAAATAGGGGTGAAAAAAGCGTAAGTTAAAAACATGAATATATTTAATGGCTTAGAATGTGTAATTATCCATACGCGATATACGGAAGAAATTAGACAATATATTACAAAATATATATTAGTCGCCATTATAATATATAAAGTAAATCTAATCTTTTCCAAACCAGTTTGCATTCGTTCCACTCTTGCAATAGTAATATGATTACTTCTTCTTGCAACATTAATATGATATCTTAAGACGTTACATAATTCTTTACCAAAGTAAAATACTCCCAATGCGCCAAATCCACTCCATAAACCCCATAATGCATCTTTTGTCGATATTAATATATCTGCTACTCTGTCATTTTTATTGTCTCTAAAATAACCACATGCAATCGTAATTGGCCATATCGAGATTGGTGCAATTATTGTTATCAATAAAAGATATCTATCAGTTAATTTACTATTTGGACGCCATGGTCTTTGCCTTGAATTTAAATGACTTCCGATTTGTAAATACGTTCCAATAACGAACCATGCATAACCTAGATACGACAGAAGAAATAAATAAATTTATATAAAATCTTTAATTTGGTTCCTTTTCCCAGCACTATGTCATTATTGCATTTACCTGTTGAGCCACATGTCCAACACTAAATAAAGAGGTATTAACTTTTAGTAAAATTATTGGGTTTATTTAGTAATTAATTACACATACTTACCAATTCTTGTAATACTAAATTAATTATTTATTAATTGATGAGTATTTGTATACATTAATAATTAACTATAGCATTAAGCATTATATTATTGTTTATACTTACTTTCTCGTATCAAATAATTATTATCAAATGAATCCGTCCAAATAATCATAATGAATAATAATCTTCCTGTATTAATTAATATTTGTTTAAAGTTTTAAATTAATTAATAAATATTGTATCTGTTTTTTTTTTGTTTTTTAAAATCGAGCGTTGGCGCAGTAATAAAGCTGTTGGGAAGAAGCAGGAATTAACGCGTCTTCTCGTAAATTTACTTACCAATCATCCAAAATATTACCCAAACTAAAAATCCTTCAACGGGATTTGGTCTAATAAAACCGGTTCCAGGTATTTTTGGAAAGAATATAGAACATCCTTGTCGATTAATTCTATACCAAAGTAATACCATACATCCAGTTGCAATCAAAAATATTATGATGAAATTTAATACGTATAATGATTTATACATTTGACCATCTTCACACGACAATGTTACTCTCCAGTCGCAATATGAATGATTTTGATAAAGAATGACCATTGTATCGTTATCAGAGTATGTTGCATTATTAGAATTGAGCGATGACATATTTGATCCTTTAACATAAAAAATATAAAAATAAATTAAATCGCTAATTCCTTTGTAAATATATTTTCCCGAAAAAAAAAATATATATTTTTTTTAAAAAAAAAAAAGGATGAGAATTAATGGTATTTTATAGGTAACAGTATTTTCAGGAAATCGAGACATTACTGTATATTTGATCATAAATATATGATCATAAAATGGATCATTTTTTATTGGTACAATTTAATTCAATCGACAGTATGTTTGTAATATAATAAATGCACTATGTTCATGACGTAGCATCAGGCAATATTTTTTGTTTGTAATACAAGAAAAGAATATCTTTTCTTTAGTTAATTAAATTCTAGAGAAAGATTTTGATGTTGATTGTATCACGCAATAGTATGTAAATTCATGAAAAAATTTAAAATCCTTTCAAGAAAGCCATTTATTTTGCGAAAAAAAAAATTCTATTTATATTTCGTTTGGAATTTAGAATCAAGAAAGAACTATTTATTGATAATTAATTAATTATTTAATCGTTTATGTTAATTGAATGGAATTTGTCTTTTTGAGATAGGAAATTAATAATGATCTTAAATGTCTTAAATGTTTATGTTTGTTATAATATAAAGATTCTCTAATTGGTAATTTAATAAATGTCAAAAAAAAAAAAAATTATTTTTGATCAGAATAAGCCACATTCTTCTAGGAATAATAAAATAAAATGTTCCAATTCTCGATCAAAAAATTTAGTAAATTTCGGTAAGCTAAATTGACTAATATAGCTAGCAAAGTATTACAAAAAAAAATTTTTTGCTTTTGATAAAATTGTTATGCATGTACGATGAATTTCCCGCAGTTTGTTAAAGAAGTTTATCAGTGGAACGAATTAGATTCAGAAAAGAAGTTTTTTTCCTTTTTTTTGTTATAACCGAAAGTTGATTAATTTCTTATTAAATGGGTCGTACAATATTACATTACGTGTTTCAGAAGTTTAAGACTTCTACTTGATTATTTATTTTTTTTTACTAAGCGATAATTTTTATTATGCGTTCCATGAGATTACATTATCAATGACATTGACATAAAAAGTTTTTGTACACGACGAATAGAGTTTCGTTTAAACAGATTTTTTAGATACACATTTCTTAACTATGTAAGATAAATTTCGATTAAAAATTTTGCATCAAGAATCATTAATCGTGTAGTTACACGAAGCATTCATACTATCATAATTTGGATAAAACAAA
Source organism: Funneliformis mosseae (assembly GCA_910592005.1). Classification (NCBI taxonomy): domain Eukaryota; kingdom Fungi; phylum Glomeromycota; class Glomeromycetes; order Glomerales; family Glomeraceae; genus Funneliformis; species Funneliformis mosseae. Next base: position 8,533 of record CAJVPP010001536.1, on the reverse strand, counting down.
ACAAACGGTTTTACTTTCGGAAAAAATAAATAGTCTTATAAATTTTTCAATGAGAGATTTTCCGGCTATTCAGAATTCGTGTTTAAGACCATTCAAAATAATGGCTTAAAATAAATTTAATAAATTTGGAATGTTCCCATTGCCTAATTTATTTTTAAAGGTTTTAATTTACTACAATTTAAATGATTTTAAAAAAATAAAAGGTTAAAAATACTTCTACGCTTAAAAATTATTTAATTCTATTGCTTTTAGACGTCAAAAAAAAAATAAATAAATGGTCGGACTAAAATTGGTGGGACAATTTAATTAACTTGTGGTGATACTATATGTATTATACACGCAATTATTATATAACACTGAAATTTTTCGCATAAATTGAATTTAAGCCAATAATGTAGAATTGAGCTGGCAAAACTATTGGCCGAATCAGTAAAAATAGTAAAAAAATATTATTTTTATCTTTTTAAATTTTTTTTTTTTTTTTTTTTTTAAAAAAAAAAAATCTATTTGAAAATTAATAAACTATGGATTTTGTAAGTTATCGCTATTGTAATTGCTGGCGTGTCATATAATGATGGATAAAAAGCTTTTTTTTTTCACAATTAAAAAAATTCAAGTTTTTGATTATTTACATTACATAATTACAGTATATGCGAACGCAATGCCAATATTGGTTATCATCTAGTATTAAAAAATATTTACTAATAAACGAATTATAAGAAACTTTAAAAAATTTGAAACTTATACTACAAAAACCTTTATTAAATGCATAACAATAACAAGTACCTTTAGTTTTATAAGCATCTGATACTCTAGTTTATGTTGCATCTGAAAATAACAAAAATACTGTATTACTTAAAAAATTCAATATTACTTTTGCTTTTATCTTTAGTTGAAACCATTATTGAACATAATACTCTAACATCTAATTATCCAAACTCCTAAAGAACACAACTTTCTTAAAACTTTAAAACTAATATAAATTAGTATTTATATCTACATTTGAAAATATCTTATAATCTTCCTTAATTTTAAATATTATTTCTTCTATTAATAAAGTTAAGCTAAAAATAATAACTCTTAAACAAATAAATCTTAATTAATTTTCTATTTATTCACATTATAAAAAAAAGCAGATTTTTAAAGTATTTAGCATTTTTCTTTCTATTAAATTTGGTTAACATAATATAAATTATATTATTAAATTTAAAAATAATTTTTAAATTTTAATGATACACAAATATAAAAGTATAAGTCGATTATGACTAAATAATATAATTATATTATTTAGTTATAATCAGTTTAGATTAGATTATTTAGTAATAATACAACTTTAGTATAACTAAATAATCTAGATATATCTAAATAATTTAAATATAACTAAATAACTAAATAATTTAAATATAACTAAATAATCTAAATATAACTAAATAATTTAATATAACTAAATAATCTAAAATTAATAACCTAGATATGATTAAATAATCTAAATTTGACTATAACCAAATAATTTAAATACACATATTTTTATTATATGCTATATACTAATAAACATTTTCTAATATAATTTACACTAGTGGGATTTTACAATTAATTGATTATTGAGTTCTATATTAAAGGTGCAGGCTATCTGTATATATTTATATTCTAAATTTTATGTTAAAGTTTTTGCCCTTCTACACCTCTTTAGTTACCTGTTAAGATATTGAGAGTATTTTTCTTCTTTATCTATTTGGTTACCTTTCTAAATGTTAAAGTGATGTAAAAAAGGTAACAGATAGCACAGTAAATTTGTAGTTAATTTTGATCAGCTCTATAGTATAATTTAGGTTAATCTTTTATATACATGATTTAAGAATCTAACTCAGTACTATACTAGCTTAGATATTAAATATTATATTCAAAATCTAACCAAAATTATGGAATAAGATTAGCTGAAATTAATTAAAATTTACAGCATCTTAAGTTCTCAACACTTTCACATCACTTTTTCATATTTTTTAAGAGATCATGTTTAGATTATTTGTCTACTAAGATGTTTTAACTAATTTTTAAGTATATAATTTAAAAGATCAAAGCTAATACTATGGTAGATTTTTCATAAATAATATAGAAATATAAAATGATGTGTTCCTATGCAGATTTTTTTGTCACTATAAAATCTCCTGTTACTATAAAAAATTTGTTAATGATACTCTTAATGATATCATTGTATATTTTTTTAAAATTTTAGAACGCTTGATTATCTTTCTTTTTATTTGTTATTATATTACTAAGAGTCACTAAGAAAAAATAAAATTATAGGAAAAATCAAAATTTTTCTATACTATTCTTATAGTTTATATGTGATATAATATAATAAATATATGACATATACATGATACATACAGTCTTTGTCAAAAGTAATGGTGGTTGGAGATATTGCTTCTTGTATAAACTATAGCAACTCCATTATCCCAATTTGGCTCATTATTTATTAGACTAAATTGAATAATAGAATATTTATATTTAAATAAACAATAAAAACAAATAAATTAAAATCTTTTTGAACTTTTTTATTACTCACTGAAATCACAATACCATCAACATCTATTAAAGTGAGCCATGAAGTCATAAAGTTCCTTTAGAATAGGAACATATAATATTTGGGTTGTTTTTAAAAAAAATTGAATAAAATATTAAAAATATTAGTTGCACAAAAAAAATTTCAAATGAAATTTTTTTTAATAAAAAAATGTGATAATCTTAATAATTCAATATTACTTAACTGTATTAATAGTATGCTAATCGAATTCAAGCATGTATTGATGTAAATGAAAGACACATTATATATTAATTATCTAATAAAATTTATAAATATTGTTTTTATCTTTATTTTAAAAAAAATTTACCTATATTTGATATAAAATTATATGTATAAGGTTAAAAAAACTGTCTACCATTACTTTTGACAAGAACTGTATATACTAAAAAAAATAAAAAAAAGTTAAGAAATTCAAATTTTTCTTAGTGACTCTTAATGATATAATAACACCTATCTGAAAATCATTCAATGGCTCTAAAAATGTGAAATAGCTATAAATTTTGTCATCAAGCATGTCATTAAGAAACTTTTATAGAGATAGTAATAACTTTTTATTTTGAATTACTTGTTTAAGATCTCTTGATTAGTCTGAAACTATTTAAGTAAGATTTCTTTAAGATTATCAGCTAAAGCTCCGAATGGTTCAGATTAATCCGAAAATTTTTAGTTCAGATTAAATTCAGTTCAATTTCAGATTGCAAAAATTTCAATCCAAAATTTTAGATTATTTAGAACGATGAAATTATTATTCCAAATGAACGATAAAAGAATCGTTTGATTAGAATGATGAAATTATCATTCTAAACGAATGATAAAAAAATCGTTCAATTAAAATGATTAAATTATCATTTCAAACGAATGATAAAAGAATCATTCATTTAGAACAATAAAATTATCATTTCAAATGAATAATAAAAGAATCATTCATTTGGAATGATGAAATTATTATTTTAAACAAATGATAAAAGGATCATTTGATTAAAACGATTAAATTATTGTTCCAAATGAATGATAAAAAAATCATTTAATTAAAATGATAAAATTATTATTTCAAACAAACGATAAAAGAATCATTCATTTAGAACAATTAAAGTTATCATTCCAAATGAACAATAAGAAAATCGTTCATTTGAAATGATTGAAGTTATTATTCTAAACGAACGATAAAAAAATTGTTCATTTGAAATGATTGAAGTTATCGTTCTAAATGAATGATAAGAAAATCGTTCAATTAGAATGATGAAATTATTGTTCCAAATGAACGATAAGAAAATTATTCATTTGGAATGAATGAAGTTATTGTTTTAAATGAACGATAAAAGAATTGTTCAATTGGAATAATTAAATTATCATTTCAATTAAACGATAAAAGAATCATTCATTTGGAAATATAAAATTATTGTTCTAAACGAATGATAAGAAAATAGTTTATTTGGAATAATTAAAGTTATTGTTTCAAATGAATAATAAGAAAATCGTTCGATTAGAATGATCAAATTATCATTCTAAAAGAATGATAAAAGAATCATTCATTTAGAATGATTGAAGTTATTGTTCTAAACGAACGATAAAAAAATTGTTCGATTGGAACAATTAAATTATCATTTCAAAAGAATGATAAAAAGATTATTCTAAACAATCTGAAATTTTGGATTAATCTAAAATTTTTGGTTCAGTTCAGGTTTTTACCAGTTTACAATTCAGTTCATTTTCAGATTGGCATTTTTAGGATTTATAATCTAAACTGAATCGAACTGAAATTTTCAGTTCAGTTTCGAATTAGCCTATAATCTGAACTAAACTGAACTGTTTAGAGCATTATCATCAGCTAACTTAACCAGCATTTTTCTAATAGTAGTATTCTTTTGCTTTATATTTTTTACATGATCATTACAATATTTATATTCAAATCTAATTATCTTATTATATTTTTTTTTGGCAAGTAACTTGCTTAAAATTTCTATATTTTTTATATCTATTTGAATGATAGCATTCTTGATTACACATTTTTCTAGTTTTAAGAATATATAGACAATTATAAATGCTATTTATATATATTATTAATAATCTCAGAAAATTATTTTTATTTTAAACTTTTTTCTTACAAATAATATACTTTGAATTTTAGTATAACTATAGATTTTTCAAAAAAAAAAATAACACAGTCTGAGCTTTTAGACTTTTTTAACATGCTTATCCTTTTTTACCTAAAGTAAAAAAGATAAAATAAAAAGCTATCCTAACTCAAGATGATATAGTTAAGAAAATGATAAGAAATTGATCGCAAATCTTGATAATACCTTATCTAATCACTGAAAAACACTATTTATAGTCATTGATAATAAAGGTCAAGTCAAAATATAAATAAAAAGTATTGTTATATATTACATCTTTATAATTCTCTTATTAATAGTTAAAAGTGATAATAACTCTTTTTAATATTAAGCATTTTTTAATATCCTTATATCAGATGAAGAGTCTCTGAATAATTGTAAAGCAAAAATAAGAGATATTTTATCTAATAATGTGAAGTTTTTAAAATAAAGCATATTAAAACTTTTTTTTTATGTTATTATACAGAAAAAAAGTTATATTTACAAATTTATACTAATAGTACTGGAAAAAAAAAAAGTTATCTAAGTCATTTAAGACAGTAACTTTAAAATTGCATCAAATGATATATACTTATTTTTATTGTAAGGTAGTTCAAGAAAATAAAATTTAACTTTCTAGATAGTCTATGCAAAGTAAATATATATATATAAAAGAGATTAACTTTTTCTGCTCACATATATTTTATATATTTAAAAAAGATTTTAATCAGTTAAAGATCTTAATATAATAGCTAACTTTTACGAGATTATACTTTCATTTTCACATGAGATATAGAAATATACATCTCAAGATCTAGACAAATTTATAGAAATTCTCAATTAGAATGATATTGTTTTATAATTTGCATGACATTACATTAAAAAAATAATCCAAAACTATTAAAACAAATTTGCTTAGTTAATCTTGAAACTACATTAGGCCTATGATAGATTATAAATATATACGAAAATCAGGTAAATTTGCTAAAAGTATTCACTTTTACTAGCAAGTATTTGCATCAGATATTCTAGTTAAATTTAATAATTCTGATTACGATTGTCATTATATTATGAAAAGAACATATCATTCAACTTACTCAAATGGATGTAAGAGCAGATAATTGAAAAGTTTAAAACAAAGAAAGAAATTTAAAATAAAAATATTGTGAAAATATAGAAGCAAAATCTGAAAATGATTTTAAAAAGAAAAAAAAAATAAATACAAATGAAGAGGAATTATATAAAAATTGGATAAGAAAGTTGAGAAAGTAAAAGAATATATGAGAGATTCAATTGAAATCAAAATTAATGTAAAAAAATATTTTTTTTTTAGTTTTCTTAAACTGCCAAAATGTATACTAATTGATATTTGAGTATGTTTTAAAATGTTATACTTATTTTAAAGTTAAAAAGAAAGTTTGCTTAAATTCTTCTTAAAAAAATATGGTCTTGATGTTAAAGCTGACATGTCATATGATAAAATATAGAGAATCTATTCAAAAGCAAAAAAGTATCCTTCATTAACAACTATGAAAAAAATGCATGAAGTAGCAAATTATTGCATTATAGATACATTATATTGTCAGAAGCTTTTGGTAAAGCTAAGTCAAATAAATAATTAGAAAAAATTTATTTTTATAACTTATGTATCTCTGTTTAACTCACACTATCACGCAAATGAAATAAAGATATGAAATTTTTTAGGCATTTATACTTTTAAATATGATATAATATTTAGCATAAGAATATATAAAAATATAGAAAAAAGAAAATATCTTAGTACATATGTATTTCTGTATAAAAAGAGAATTGAAACAAGAAGACCTGTAATAGGATTAGATTTTCTTCATTATATTCTAGACTCATTATAGCTTACAATTTCTCTTCAGATAAAATAATACTAATACATAGAAAGGCTGATATTATGCAAAATAATGAAAATAATTTGTATAATATTGAGTTTTTATTTAATAACTGCATCGTTTAAGCTTAAAGTGTAAGACATAATAATCAATTTGAAAAAAAAATTATATCCTATTATGTTAAAGGATTTATTTAACAAAAGAGTAGATCTTAAAGCATAACTTGTCTTATTAGAAAAGAAGAAGAAACAACTAAAAGATGATAAGTTTTGTTAAAAAAGAGGCAAAAGAATTTCAAAAAACTTAAATTCAAAATATTTATCTATATACTTTAATTATAAAGAACTTTGAAGATATATATGAATACTTTTTATGAGAAGCAGAAAACTCAAAATCTCTAATCTTTCTTTGTAAATTAACTAAAAGAATTACTTCAGTAAAAAATACAACCATAATCTTGTCACAGAATTTGTAATAAAGAAAGAGTTTAAGATAAAATATGGTAATACTGATTCTTTATATTTTATCTGTCTAAATAAGTATTATAAAAAATACGATAAAACCTTCTTTAAAAAAGAACTTTCTAAAGAAATATACTATACTACAGAGGGTGATTACGGGTATCCAAATGATAAGTATTTTTTGTTTATTCACTTTATTTATATATTTACATATATTTCTAATTTAAGAATTTGTTTAAAATATAAATGGATATCGATCATAATAATAACAAATAATTTTCTTTTGAACAAAAATAGTTAAAATAAAAGAATTAAATGCTGAATAATAAATAAGATGATTCATATCAAAAAATTGCTAATATTGTACAATGTGATAAAACAACTATTCATGATGTGATAAAATATTTTAAAGAAACTGATTCTGCAATACTAAAAAATGTTGTGATCCAAAGTCACTTTTTAATTCAAATGCATAATCTTCACTCAAAAAGATTATTACACAAAATTTGAAGCATCATCGTTTTACTACTCAAAATTCAAGAATTATAGACTAAAAAAAAAGAAAGTTTCAACTATTACAATTCGTCAGACTCTTAAAAAAATCAGTTTACATTTGTGTGTTGTCTACTCTAAACCATTAATTTCTAAAAATAATAAAGAAAAAAGATTGGCTTAGGCATTAGAACAAGAAGATTAGACAATTTCAAAATGGAAGAAAGTTGTATGGTCTGATAAATCAACATTTAGCCAATTTTCACAAGATCGTAGCTTATGTATATGGTATATACCAGAAGAAAAATTTAACCCTTCTTATTTAATTGCTATAGTAAAGCATAGTCCCAGTTGAATATTTTAGGAATGCTTTTCGTGATATAAGCTGAGACCTCTTGTTTTTCTTCATAAATCTGTAATAGGACAAAGATATGCAAAAGTGTTACAGAGACATGCTATTCCTTCAATTTACAAATTAGTTTCTCGCAAATAAGAAATTTTTCAAGAGGATAATACTCATCTCATTGAGCAAAGATTGCTGCTGATATTTATAATGCTTCTAAGATTTTCATGCTACCCTATTCCAGTATTGTCATAGGACATTGATGGGACACTGATAAGATATAGATGGGACAGATAAGATATTTGAGACATAGTGTGAGACAGGTTGGGACATATAGCTAGGATAACAAATCTCTGAGATATCAAAAATGTACATCACTGCTCTAGTCTGCATAAAGTCCTGATTTAATTCCTATTGAAAATCTTTGGAATGAAGTTGATAAGAAACTTCGTAACTTGCCTAATTAACCTAAAAATGTGAAAGATTTAAAACGTAAGGTAAAATATGCTTGGTATTCAATTTCACTTAAGTATATTCAAAATTTGATTAAAAGTATGTCTCATCACATTCAAGCATGTATAACAGCCGAAGGTAGTTTAACAAAGTATTAGTTTATTATTTTTTTTTTTTAATAAAATATATAGAAAATATTCAGAACAAATAAATTTTTTGCTTATTCTAAAAAAAAGTTAATATAA
>CAJVPP010001535.1:0-19390 GCA_910592005.1 Funneliformis mosseae | reverse complement strand
TGTTTTCTTCCTCTCTATATATTCCATAATTCAAAGCAAGCAAGAACTTTATTTTCTTCTCTCCCTATAAATATATTGATTTTAAATTAATAAAAATGTATTTGTCACTGCTATTTCTTATTATTTTCTTATCATTTAATAATCTTTCATTACGTATGAATTTTAGGACATTATTAATATTATAATTATAGAACAATTATTATGGTCAATTTGTGAATTATGTATGCTACTGATAAATTTGAAACAAAGTTTTTTAAAGCAATTATAATACAGAAATTAGATAAAAATTTCGGATCTTTTCAATGAATAATTAGCGATTCGTATATGATACGGAATATGATTTACTTTTAAATACTGCGTATATTTTATAAAGTTCAAGAATTTTGAAGCTGCTACTCCATCATTTTTCAGCAAATGTAGTCTTTTAGCAATTAGAAATTCTGAAGAGTGCATTGCTTTATTACTTACAAAATTATTGCAAAAAGAGATTGTTCGCTGCCAAATTATTATTTATTATGTGAAAGTCGATAATGCGCAAACATCCCTTATTTAATATAAAATTTCTATCGAGTAAGGAAGATTATCTTTACTCAAAATTCGAATATTAATATTTATTAAATTGTTTATTAAAGTACTCTTAAGTAAAGTCTACATGTTAAATTGATATATATAAATCTATAAAAATCTACATACTAGGTTAAATTGTTAAAGAATGTCTTGAAACACCAAAGGAAGGCATTGCGCTACGTTTGTTAACATTCAATTCACTTCTTTCGTTTAATACTTGAGCCAAACCACGTTTATTAATACAGTGTGGAAGATCATCGTGGTGATGTTCAGATCCCCAAAGGTTATCTTCAATAGATTTCTTTAATTTATGTTTTTCAATGTATTCAATGAAAAACTTGGCCATTTTTCTCCAGCATGGATCGCATTGGAACGATTTTGGGATACGGATTTTCTTTCCATTTCCTTTGATAACGAATTGGTAGTCATGGCTAACAATAGCTTCTGGGTCAGATTTAGTCACCTTCTTCATCCATTTAACAAATTTCTTGGTGAATTTAATACTGCAAAGATCTGTAAATAAAAATTTTTTTATAGTTAGATTGTATTAAAGAAAATGTTTAATAATTACGCAGCATATAATGATTACTTACCGCCATTGTCATTCTTTAAGCAGATGGCTTTTCGACTGGGGATTCCAGTATAGTAGACGAGTAAAGTTCCATAAGCAGCATAAGCGGTTTTATCTTTATAAGTTTTAGGATGAGCACTCCAATCAAACTTAACCGATAATTCTTTTGAGCAAACCTTTTCAATCTTTTTATAGATTTTTTCAACTTCTCTTTGTTCACAATGAAAGTCTTGATGGCAGTATTTAGTCACACCTTTCTCAAAGTATTCAAGATCATATGGTTTTGGAGATTCATTGGAATCCTTGATAGCTTCAAGAATTTTTTTTCCTACATTGAAGGCCGTAGCACATTGTCCAGGGTTTTCGAAATGATCCCACATGAGTTTTTGACATTTGTTACAATTTTTTGTTTTGAATAGTTCTTCACAGTTATCGGGATAATCATGTTCCCAATCCTCATAATCGTTGTAATGTCCGGTGGCTTGAACTTGGATTATGAAAATTGAGAATAACGCAACGAGGAGAAGGTCTTGAAGATTCATATTGTCTATATTATTTATGGGAAAAATTTTTTTTTTCTTTTTTTAACTTTAGTGAGAATTAATTCAACACTAGATTGTGGTGAAAATAATCAAAGCGAAATGGCTAACCTTTTATACACGTTCAATCTTCTGCGTCGTCGAATAAATTAGACTCCATTATCTAATGGTTCGGATCAACGGAGGTAAATTTATTTACTTATTTTTATTGAATCAATGAGATCTGCAGCCAATTATGGAAGAATAAAAACATCAAATGATCCTTCCTAATATAGTAAATTAGCTTAGTTTTTATTATTTCCTTTTTTATTCTTATAATTTTTTTTTTATTGTACAAATAGCTATTTTTTAGAAAATTCTTTAAATTCTTTTAATATATCGTACATTTCTCACTTGATTATTTCAACGAATTTATAAATAAATACTAGTAGTCTTTGTAATAATTAAACAATAATATTATTTTACGTTATGGATCAAGCAGCTAAACATGAATGAATATTTGTTTAATGGATTAATCTGATCATATAACGTTAATTTTTTTTTTTGTAAGATTTGTAAAAGGTTATGCTCTTCGCTCATAAACTATAAATAAATTGCATGCAAGAATCACCTTTGGTTATCACGAGAATAATTTAACTTTTCATATTGCCCCTTATAAACGTCTATTGTTTTACTGGATAAGAAAAATAACGTGTGTTACATTTCGTGCATAGTTTAAAATTGGAAAACTGCGGACTATAAAAAGTTTTCCTATTATTATACCATTTCTCATTTGCAAAATAATGCCGTTTGAGATTTTTTTTTTTCTAGTTTAGACAAAAGTCGAAAGATCGAAATAAATAAAATTACTTACGTTAGATTTTGGGAATTATTGCCTTTTTAAATGCCCAAATTTACGTCAAATAAAAAATTCGACGAAGGATAATCTCTTTCCTTTTATTTAATTTCCTGTCATGAGTTCTCCTCCCTTTTCATTATCTTGGAATTCCGAGTGCAACGTATTCGTTCCACTTGCTTTTCATAAACTTTTTTTTTAAATTCATTGCCCTCATTAACCAGTTATCCGCATTGATGGAATAAAATAAATCACATTCTCTATCCGGATTTGAATCTATAACAATGTAAACATTAGGGATGGTAACGGTCGGTCGTGGTCAGTCAACGGTCGGTCAAAGGCCTTTGACCGACCGACCGGTTAACTGACCGGTTTTAACCGACCAGTTGACCGACCGGTTAAATGTTTAAAATTGGTTTCTTGTAGGGGCTAATATATCATAATGGTATGTAGAATAAATTGAAAAAAGAATGTTTTTTTTGGTAGGTTCATTGAGCCCTCTAACGTTATGTGATGCGATGGAAAAGTTTTTTGTTTTGAAGTGTAATATAATTGAGCAGTTTTGGCTTAATAAAAAGTTTTAATTTAGCCAAATATTATAATTTGATACTTGCTTTAACGCTAACAAGCATTTTTTAAAACTACTTTGTCATTTTTATTAAGTGGCGCAGCATTATCGCGGATTTTAATTTTTTTTTTTTTTAAAAATTTCAAAACTTCATAATTAAAATAAAATGTTGATATTAATTTAATACAATGTGTTTTACTATTAAAACATGGTTTGTTCAATCTCAAGTCGGTCAACCGGTCGGTCAGAAGCCTTTGACCGACCGATATCGGTCACGGTTATGACCGGTTATGACCGGTCATTACCGTGGCCATTAGCATCCCTAGTAAACATTTGATCCCAATGTAGACCATAATCTAACCCTTTGTTGCCCTTAATATTTTAGCTTGCTAACAAATTAACAAAACAAGTTTTTTGATGCAATTTGTCAATTCACCGTAAGTTTGACTTTTTAAAGATACACGTATTCGAATTTCTATCACACATATTTTTATAATTAGAATAAAAATTAATCCTTATCGGCATGCAATTTCTTACGTACTATAAAACTCAACCTTTTTAATAAAAGTATTCTTAATACATAGTAATTATTTTTATTAACAATTCTTCCCACCCAACTTTATCAAGAATTGCACCTTGACGAGAGAAAAATAGTATGTTCCAAAATCTAAATTTCGTGATTTCTAAATTTGATACCAAAATGTTTTATGTAAATCGAATAATAAAATAATTAAAGTACATTTTCAAGATAATTTTAATAAGTATCTAACACTGCGTGCATAAGCTCCAAAATTTTAATAAATTTAAAATGAGTAAGGGATACTAAAGGTACAGTAATGGCCGGCATTATTATCATAAAATCTTGCGTATGTGGATCTTGAGTTCCATAATATTGATTAATATATCTATTAATTTCATAAAAGGAATTCCAATTTAAAGATAATTCATAATACAATTTAAGCTTAAATAAAATTTATCAAATTATTTATCTTAGTCTACATTTATAATATAATAAAATAGGATTCCGTTACTAACCTCATTTAATTCTTTAGATTCGATGTTTTTAGATTTCTTTAGAGCAACAGTCTCATAAATACCATCTTTAAACATAGTTTTATAAACTTTACTAAATCCTCCTTCGGCAATAAATACTAAGTGTTTGAGGCTATCTTATGGTATGGAATAAATTTCAATCTACCAGCATTTTTAACACGATTAATTTGTGTGAATCTTGCAAAATCATCAATAACTTTATTTTTAATGCAATTTTTCTTATTAGCAAAAACGATAATTCTGATGAATTTCATCTGAGAGTTTTCTCATTCGAATGCAATCATCACATTTTTCATACTTGAGTTCAGGCGTAGGTTGAGTTTGTTGACTTAAAAGTGTTATTAATAAATCAATTTTTTAATTATAAACATTTGTTTGTTCCATGTTAAAATTTATTTAGAAAGAAAATTTGAATGGTAGAAAAAAATTGAAGGCGCTAATGGCCAAAAAAATTTAACTGTTCAAGGATTTTACAAGCATAAGTTACATCAATATTAACTTGGAAGCTAATTGTTTTAATATCTTTAGTGATAACTTGTCACTTTAACCTAATGCTGATAATCTTAATGTGTAATCATGTTGTTTAGTGGCCCCATATTACTTATTTAAAAAATTCTTAAAAAAAAAAAAGTATTAATGTATTTCGAAATTTGTTTTACCCTATTGAACCCCAACTAGCCGAAGTAAATAGTACATATAATGAGATATATAAATATCATTCGTAATATTTTCCCTATTTTATATTTAAAATGGAAAATAACTAGGGACATTAAAAACATTTTTCTTCATTTATAAATTATCCAATGATGAAATTATACTAATTTACTATCATAATTCTTTCAGTCAGTTTACGTTTGATAGACAGATAATGCAAGTTTTTTTTGGCGGTATACATTATATATTATGATAATTTGCCATTTAAAAAATCTGACGCGTTGTTTTCCAATTATGAAAGAATTATTTTTAATGTCTTCACTTTTACAAGGCCTTTATTTATTTATACGGTAATTACTTACATTTCGATTTTGTACCAAATCACTTTGATTTTTCCTGTTATATAAAAAATCAAATACGCGTATTAAATTTATCACGAGATAAAATTTTTTATCGCATATCGTATTCGAGTTTTATGAAGAAAGGCGCAGTTAAGTTTCGTTTCGGTAAAATAGTGATCCGATAAACGGGCTTCGGCTAAATTTTGTCCGACCCACGAAACGGCTGGAAAAAAATAAAAAATGAGTTAATGCTAAATCTATCATTGGCATATAAAAGTAAAAATTGATTGTTTCCCCCTTTCTACTGCAAAGGTTCCATATCTTTGAACAAATTTCATAAAATCATATAATCAAATCATATTATATCTGCTTTATAAAGGCGAGTATTAAGCGGTAGGGTTATATCAAATAAACGATATTTTTTTAAAAATGCACCGAATGTTAGTATATTAACGGCGTCTTAACTATTGGATAAATTAATGAAGTTATGGTTATAATATTGAACATTGTATTCTTTGAACTCCATAATATTACAAAGCTCGCTTAAATATCAATAGTACTACGTATATAAATACGATTTCCGCATAACAGGATAACAGGACTTATGGATTTGATATTTTTGTCTGTCTCGTTAAAAAAAATTCTAATGGTTCGTTTTCAGCCGCATTTAGCAAAAAATATATACTGGTACAATATAAATCGAATACTATTTTTCTTATAAAGCAATATACAGTACAGTATAATAATCACGTGCGGATTTTCTACAATCATATTTAAAAAAAAATTCCTTAAAAAAAAAAAACTCTTCTAGATTTTTTTCATCATCGAATTAAATCAATATTCATTATTCCATTATTCCGTAATTTTTTCTTTGGAAACTCGGTGATCATTCATATGACAAACAAATTATTCATTTTCTTAACTCTATCTACACGTATTTCTTTTGAAAATTCCTTTTTTTTTTATTTCATTTTACTTGTTATAACTTTAAATATGAGCAGCTTTGTAACGTAAAAATCATTCATAATATAAGTTTGTTAGATGTTACCTTAAATATTTAATGAAACTTTATTTTTTTTTTTAAAACTTTTATAAATTAACGAATTCTGAATACAATACATCCACATTATGTATTAACTACAATGTAATGATAACTCGTGCCGAATTAATAGTTTAAAGTTTAGCCCTCATAGTTACTATAGGATTAATTCGGTATTGGTGACAGGAAGTTAAAGGCTTTATTTATTAAATGAATAAAACAATATAAATGTAAAGTAAAAGATATTCAGCAAGCAATTTTAGTATCCTAGGTCTTTTTGTATATTTCAACTGAATCAAAGTATATATATATACTAAAAATTATTATAATTATAAGATTGTTGAAATTGAGGTTGAGAATTATTAGCATTAATGTTTGGGAAAGAATTATCCATATAATATTGATCTTCTTGCACATTTAAATTTTCAATTGAAGAAATCGGAATGACGATAATCCTGAAACCAGGAATTTCAAATTTGAAAATTCCAGGATTAGATTGAGGTGGTGGATTGGTAGCCATGTTAAGTAAAGAGGTATAATTAGTAGACAACGAGGGATTTTGTTCTTCGCTAGTATTAGCATGACCAGTATAACGTGAACCATATGACGGAGGGCATAATTGAATTGAAGCATTAGAGCCGGCCATTTGTTGTTGATTCGAAATCGCACCCACGTAAGACATTGAATTATTGTTCATCATGGGAAGATCATTGTTGTAGCCGTAATTAGTATTTGATGAAGAACATTCCTCTTGGAAATTGGTTTCCGGAAACAAATGATTATTTTCATCAATAAAATTGAAGTGGTCACTCTGTAAAGGATGATTATGTGTCATTTGAATTGTGTAACGTATTTATCTTTAATTGAAAAAAATATTTTTTTTTTCCTTCGATGAGAGAGGTTTTTCAGACTACTTTTATAATGAAAATTTTTTTATCATCTCCTCTTCCTAGTAAATACGCTGATAATACTACATAAATAACAATTTAATATTTATTTTGAGTAACATCATGTTGCGCCCACTGAGTTCAAAACCAAGTTGCAATTGAAATGAAAGAAAGAAATGTATTTTTTTTTTATTATTTTTCTATTATTTTATACAATATACAGAGATTGACTAGTTTACTCAAAAATATTGTTAATAAATCTAATAAATCTGAGTGGGAAATTAAAGTACGAATTTCCGTCATTAACATATTTGAACATTTTTTATAGTTGTACTGAATAAATATTTAGTATTTTAATAACTGTTCATAAAAGATTTCAGCCAAGCCATCTTTTTGACACTAAAATAAGATTTTAAATATATCATTAACATTACCAAAAAAATTTGAAACAATATTAAAAATGAAAATATTTTATCCAATGGAAATCTATTTTAATGTATATATAAAATGAAAGTGAATAGGAAATAGCGGCGGCGCAAATGTTTCGTAAACATCATGCAGGATTGTTTAAACTTAAAAATAGTTACTCAGGCCTGACTCAGTTCCATTTGTATTGGCGTAATTTGCATCACATCAATCACATCATAATGCATGACTCTGTTCCATGTTTATCATGTTATCATAGTTTCACCTATTAGACATTAAAAGTCACGGATACATGAAATAATCTTATTGGATGAGCTCAGAATCATGATCATATAAATTGTCGCCCCTTGAAAAATAGCCGCAGTAAATTAAACCTTCAAAAATGTCACGAAATTTCACGTAATATATTTTTTGTCACCGGTGTCACTTCCTCCGCGTTTCATTTTTACTAAGTATTATGGGGACTTAGGGAATGTGATATACTATTTGTCACGCCATTATTTGTCACTCAGTCAATTTCTTAATGACGTAATACCGGCCATTTCCTGACATTTTTGAAGGGTACGCAGGGTAGATCTCTGATTTCACACTTCACAATGTAATAATAATTATGGAAGTAATTGTTAAAAAAAAAAAATGCTCATTCCTCGCTTGATATAAAAAAAAATTTTTTTATTTAGAAATTTTTTTTTTTTTTTACAACTCAAGAAAATTTTATTTATATTGGCATTTCAAATATAACAAAATTTTAAAATTTTTTTTTTTTTATTTGTCTTTGTAATGTAAAAGTTCAAAAAACAAAAAAAAAGAGGACAAAAAAGAAAAATAACAAACAAACAAATGTAAATTTTCCGGGTAGTTTCAAATCCGTATGTATATTTTAATTTGTCTTTTGTGTTTGTTTAAATACTCAAAATAATTTATTAACGAAGAAAGGATAGTCGGTCTGAAAGGGTAACAATGATTGCGCCTTTGATTCTATAAAAACGGGGATTTCTGTTCAACAAGAAAATGATCACATAATACACATTCCACCAATAGAAAAAATCTTCTTTTTTTAATATTTAAATTCCGTAAACTATAATATTTTTCCCATCAGTTCAAAATATTAAATATAATAGGAAATAAAGGTTGAAACACTAGTTACTCATTATATAGACTCAAAAAATTCGACCGTATAAAGTACTTTTATGAGATTTTGATATCTACTTAATAAAACATTTATTTTTAGCTCTGAAATAGCTTTAAAACTCACTATGCAAAAGGATCTCATACTTGACTGAAACAAATAAATATGTCTCCGTCTACTATTACTAATTGCTATAAACTTACCGTTATGACAGTACCACATCGTAAAAAAAAAAAAAAAAACTATTACTAATTGCTATTTGCCGAAGACATGGGAAAAGAGTAACCAAGTATGTAACTTCCAGGTCAAGCTAACAAAAATTTTCCAGGTTTAATTTTTTGTAGTTAACAATTTTATATATTTTAAAAATAATCTATCTTTTTCTATTTCCATTTAAATGATTTGATTTGCCCAATCATATCTGATTTGCCTCACATCACTAATTAATAAAAGTGATAAATGTGAAATTAGATCGACATGTCAATATACGAAAATAGTGAAAATAGTGATGATATCAAATAATGAATCATGACGTATATTTTGATTTCGGCTTTTAAGCCAATTGTCAAAGATTTCGCGCGCTTGCAAAACTTGATTTCGTAATGTTAAAACCTGTCGGGAATTGGTTTTTTTTGGAAGGAATTTATTTTTTGGAAATGGTAAGTGGTATTGTAAAATTATTTAATTTAAATATTAGAAAGGTTATTTGGTAAAATGGCAAAAATAACTCTTATTACGTTAGAAATAAAAACGAAAATAATATGTTTCCTATATAGCATTGAAAGGTTCTAAAAAAAACTTTTTATTATTGTAATTTTAATTCTTATTTATTTTATTACAGGTTTTATAGGACGTTTTGTGTTATTTTATTTACTATCATATGTACCATATATTTAAAGGGTTATAGCTATAGATAAACATGCAGAGTTACAGGTGACATAATTGAAGTGAGACAAATCGGCCCATATGCTAATCCTTTGTGATTTTGATTGGTTGATATCTTATCATGTGATTCCAATTGAAAAGTAAAAAAATTAAAGCAAACGGAATGCAGGCCAGAACTATAGTACTGGCCAACATTACATTCAAACAACTCAGGTCATTTGTCATTTGAGCAATTAAATGACATGTCATTTGTCATTTGTCATTTGAATCATCGAACACTGATTGAATGAGCAACAATAAATGTTGCACAATCGTTTTCGTCTTATATTATGGATCTTCATCCAAAAAATTATTATATTACTTTTTATGTTATAAATTCTTACAGAAAATAAAAGATGTCGAAATATTCAAATGCAAATATTTAATATTTACAATCTTCTACCCTCTATTTTCACTGATTTATTAGTAGACGCATCATAAGTTTTAGAAGTTGAAGCTAAACCCGAGGTTAGAATAAGACTTCGTTCAACAGCTGGTTTAGCAGGGTTGAAAAATGGATTATCATCCAAGATTACCGCTTCATATCTTGAAGAAATTTCATTTAAATGGTTGGTAAAAACAGGATCTTCAGAATACTGCTATTGTTGCAGTCGTTGTAATGACAAATTGTTTGTTTGAAACTGTTGTTCGTAAAGATGAATTATTCGATTGTTGTTGATGTAACGACAAGTTATTTGTTGTTACGGTTGTTGGAATAAGTTATTTGTTCGTTGTTGTTGTTGCAACGATAAATTATTAGTTAAATTTGTTAAAGGTTTAGCCAAAGTTCTTTTTTAGTCATGATAAGTAAAACCAATAAAAAGACAGAGAGAGATTGCTCAACTCAAACACTGATCAACATCTTTATTTAAATTGATCGTAATGCTTTTGCACCATCTCAATCACATTGAGGGAGGTGCGTGTTTGTTCTCGGCAAGACCCGAAACATTTGCAGATCATCGCTTTAATTACAATCAGTCAACTTTATACAATTTTGGAAACTCCGCATACAAGATATAAGATGTTTCTCATTGGAAATAATGTAATACACACGAGTTCGAGAATTCCATAGTATTTAAATTATGTGTACTGATGAACTTCTTTCAAAAATAGATAATTTAAAATGGTATACAAAAAATTTGAATGATTCACAGAATTTTCATATCTAATTTTCTATAAGTACATTGGAAATTTTTTGATTTCTGTACCATCTTTAAATATAATAAAATGACATCAAACAGACCTTCGGGTATCAACCCCATAATTGACAACGCAAAAAAAGTCAGCAAGCTGCCCCATTCATTAATAATGAAGATATATTAAATAGAATCACACTCAAATTACAAATGACCAATTGATAAATGGATTTTTCAATGATTCTTTGTTTATCTAAACAAAAAATTTTTTTCTCAATATTTAGTGAAAATTTCCTTTTTTGTATTAGTCATGTTTAAATTTAAGTTTCTTGTCTAAAGATAAAAACTGACAATATAATTGTATTCAATATTTGAATTTTTTTATTTATAAATTATCTTTAGTACATTCTTTCAATATTTTGTAAATTTGCGTTCATTATATTCTTTGAAAGAATTTCTTGTTGAGTTTGTCTGAATTTATCACATCTATAAGAATTAGACTCGCAGATCGTTATTCTGATTTAAAATAAAAAATTTAGTGTTACCAAAACTCCGAGGATAAAATTTTTTTCCTTTAATTGTTGTACCTTGCAAACTTTTAATTCAGTAAACTTATACATGAAATAAAATTATTTTGTATTTTATGTAATACTCGTTATGGCAAATATTAAGTTTTGTTTTTTTTTAATAAATTCTAATCCGATTCCTGGAAAAGAAATTGATGAGTAATTACTTATTTAAATAGAATACAAAAAAAAATTATTTAATCGATTTCTAATAACCAGAATTTTTCATCGCGTAGATAAACCAGTTTATCCTATACTTCCAAAGAAATTCAACCACCCGAATGAGAAGAATTTAATTTCTTACTCCATTCTTTGATTGCACAAACATTCCTTTACACTAATAGCGGATGAGTTCTCACCAACGTGACTGGAACCATTATTAAAGATTAAAGGAATGAATTATATATTGATAAGTTTAAGGTCGCCTCGCTCTATATCTAGATGAAAGTGAGTAAAAATGTTAGTCTATCGTTATAAAGGGTTTATCTAAGAATGGAGCGAAAAACCTTTTAGGAATGATATTTATGATAGGTGGTAAAGCACTTTGGCAAGCAATTGATGACTCTTTCGCAATTTAAAGACGATTGCATCATCTCTATCACCTAATGATGATAATAATGTAAGCTTGGCTTATAGTTGAAAAAACTGTAAGCATGATCATATATTTTATTAATATATATATTTTTTTATTATAATTATAAAATCTAATTTTCTTCTTCGATCGATAGAAAAAGGATGGACAACGGTGCTTTTAGTGATATTAAACATGTAGTTGAATAAATACTCAAAGAGGAGCTCCACCTTACCCTAATGAATGTAAGCCATATAAAAAAATATATATATATATATTTTTGTCGTTAAATTCAATAGTATAAAATTTTTCTAAACCATTTTTAATTATAATTTTTAGGCAGAACCGATTATGAATATGATCATGAATACAGGAGTGAACTTATTGGATTTATCATTAAATTGATTCTAATAATTAAATTTATAGTTTTTTTATTAAAATTAAACCAAATAATTCGGGAATGCCTTGGATGAAATTTTTTAGAGTACAGGAAATTTTCTTTTTATTTCTTTCATTTCCAACATTATATTTGTTTTGAAGACAATCCTAGATAAAAATAATGTATTTTATTTCTATAAGGATTTAAAATGAAGATGTAATTATCATATCTATTTATAAGAAGAAGACAAAAACTTTTGTAATTCGTAGGAAAAAGTAATAAATAATAAAAACATTATACTGTTCATGAATTTTTATTTCAACCCTATTAAACGATATGTCACACCCACTTCCAAGTTCGCCAAATTGTTGATTCCATCAGAAGAAGTACCATAAAAGTTTACTAAAGCGCTTTTTTTCTTAGTGATACTCAGTGATAACATAAATTCATAATTTTTTTTTTTTGAGTAGATGTATATTTGCCTTGTTGGATTGATATAATATTAAAAAAAAAAACACGTAGGTGAAAATGATACGATTTAATTTATTCAATTAATTCATAAATTCAAAAAAAACAGAAATGTAAATTTTAAACTTATTTAGTTGATTACTATATTAATTACAAATAAAAAAACAAGGAATCGTATGAAATTATTAATAGATTTTTAATCATAATCTAGCTAAAAAGACAGTTTTAATAATTGCGGTTTCGAAATTGTAAAAAAAAAAAATTGGAATATCATGATTGGCCTAAAATAAATTTTATTTATGTTGAATTCCAACTTCAGACAAACTATTTTAACCAATCACAATATGCCAAATTTTTTTTTTAATTTCGTAAATACAGTTAACTTTAAAATTTTATATTTCAGACTTTTAGTTTTTAGCTGAATTATAAGCCCTGTTCAATTCTAGATCGGATCGGATTGACCGCAAATGTGCCCTTACAGCTGTTTTCATATTTTTCGGGACAAACAAATTTTGAACCCGACACCCGATACGCGGATATCGGGTTATCTCATGTTTCTGGATTTTGTATTTAAAATAAATAAACTAAAACCGATAAACAAATACCGGACATTATTGTCCTAATAGCAATCGCGTATTCACGTATTACAATCTCTAAAGCAAAAATGTTTGTATCACGTGTTCCGACACTTGCATATCGGATCGAGTGTCGGGTTCAAAAATTTGTTTTGTCCCGAAAAATATGAAAACAGCTGTAAATGATTGGTTATTAAATCGATCAGCGGCCAGTCAAACCGATCCACGAAAATAGGTGTTCGCCTCTGATCGATCCTGATAAACTAACGTGACGCGTGCTAGTAACCAACCATATTTATTGTTTACAACATGATTCGATCGAGCCGTACAAAATTGTGTTCAATTGTAACTATGATTTGATTTGTTACTTTTTTTTCCGATCCGAATGATCCGATCCAGAATTGAACAGGGCTATAATTTAATTTCGCGGCATTTATTTATTAAATTTTGTAGCATTAAATTTCCAATTTTTTAAGATTTTGATCACATCCGGGCTGTTGCTTAATGTTAGGTTTTTCTTTAATTTTTTAATTTCTGCAAATAAGTTCTTCTTTTAAATTTATTTTATTATTTTTTTTTTAGCTTTATTTATTTAGGATTTTTGACCTCATCGGGTGCTGCGTCAGTTAAATAAGTGATTTATTCATTTTCGTATTCATCTATTTTTTCATGTTTTTTTTTTTAACTTCAGACCGAAGTGATCAAACCTGAAAAGCAAAAAAATAATCATTCAATTAGAAGAACATGTTAAAAACATTCACTTTTTTTTTCTATTTAATTTAAAACAGAAGAAAGCAAATAGAAAAGGAACTCCTACCTTTACCAAGTTATTTATATAATAATTCCATTTTGAAGCTGAGAGATGAATTTTAAAATAAAATTACTTGCTTTTATAAATATTTTCAAATCTTAATTATTGAGAAAAGGAATCGTTAAATTTTTGTATTATAATAGAGTAGTAAAGAAAAATAAATAAAAGAAACATTTAAAAAATCATAAAAATTTTATTAATTAGATAAATTGCTTATGTACAGTACATGTAGATAATAGATTCTTCATATTACTTTAATTTTATTTATAAATACATAATTTGTATAAAATTCAGATTTTATCTGAAGTTCAATTTCAGATATCTCAATTTCAGATGACCTTTTATCTAAACTCAGATTCTATCTGAAATTTAATTTCAAATATCTCAATTTTAGATAGCCTCATATTTGAAATTCAGATTTGTTTGAAATTTAATTTTAGATATTCTAATTTCAAATGGTCTCATATCTAAAATTAAATAGTTACATAGAAATTGACTAATAAAATCATAATTGAAATTGGAATTTAGATATCAAAAAGAATATCTGAAAATGAAATTCCAATTTTTTCAATTAACTAATTTTTGAATTCTAATTTTAAATACAGTCAGACTTCTTTAAATATATCTCTTTAGAATTAAGAATAAGAATACATTAAAGAGGATATGCATTAATAAAAAATATATATCTTAATAAATATTTTTGATATTAAAACTATAATTTTATTTTATTTTAAATAAAATTAGTTAAATTTTATCTAATAGGATTTTAATTTTTCAAATCACACTAAATAATATATTATTCTATTGATTTATTTTAAAAAAAATAAATATTAAATATATTTTTATTTTATAAAACTCACTTTCAAACAATTTAATACTCAAAATTCAATAGTAATAAAAGACTTATTTTTTTAAAAGAATATTTTAACATTACTTTCGAATAATTTAACGTTGATACCATATGAGATCAATTCTACTGTGCTACAAAGATTGATGAATGATCAATGTTATTAACATCATTAGCATTTTTAACTTAGTTAACATTTTTATTTTATTTATTTTATTCTTATATTTTATTATTACTATTTATTATATTAGTATTATCATTAAATTATAATTTATTTTTTATATTTATCTTAGCGTTATAAAATAGTTTAGCATTAGATAATAAATTCTTATAATTGTATTTTTATATAAATAGGATAGAAACTTGTCTTTGTAAAAGGGCAGAGATAACAGTGTAAACTCAATAGTTTGAGTTTAAGACTTAGAATCTAAAGTTAAGGATTGCTAAATATACAAATTTCTACAATAAAGGAATCTCTTTCTAAAACTACACATATTAAAAATCCTTCAATATGTCAATTGTGTTTATCGTGTTTATAAATTATTAAAGTTATTTACTCATCTAAAAGTATAAATTTAAGGTTGATTATAATAGGACTTATTCTATAGTAACTTAGTAGTTTCTCGCACGTTACTCTCTGTTATTAAGTCATAGTTACCCTAAGTTCGATGGGCTGAGTATAGGGTTAACAACATCAGTATCAGAATCTATTATTTTATAAAAATAGTTATATGATATGCATTTAGAGTTAGGATTATCATATGAAAAGACTGAAAAACTTTTTATATGTGCAAAACTTAGAATATGTATTTAGTATCTAAGTCTTGAGCTTGAAATTAGAACATTATATGTATTTAAAGAAGATAATACATTTATAAAACATGCATTTAATAAGGTCTTATTGTATTTGAAGATTAATTAAATTCTAATTTCAAATGAAAATCAATTTTAGTTATAATAATATAAACTAACTGAGTAATTATACATTTTCTTATTATAAAATTAACATTTTAGTAAAATTTTCAACTTTAATTATTTTTTGGAAATATCAAAATAATTGTTTTCAAAAACTACAATAATTAAACATTTTTTAGATAAATTTTAATATTTAAAAAATATATTTAATAGCTAACTTAGATTTTTTTTTATATTGATATATTTAAAAATCTTTTTTGAAAATAATTGTATAATTTCTGATTATTTATGTGAAAATTATATGAATTTTATAGTAAAAATATGAAAGTAATAAGTTTTAGAATTTATTTCATTCTTAACATTTTTATATAAAATACTATTACATAAAATTTGTATAAAAATTTTGTATTTATTATAAAAATATAATAAAGTGTATTATACTTAATATAGCATATATATATTTATTATTTTTATATTTTAATAAGCAAATTTCTTAAATTATAATTTATTGTAAAGAATTATGCGTTTTTATTTTTTTAAAAAATTTCTTATAAGTTTAATGAGTGAGTCTATTGCTATAAATTATAAGCTGTCAAATATTTTTTTTTTTTGATCCTTTTTTTAATAAATTAATGACTGAAATTATATAATTGTTTTTTAAAAAAATAAATATTTAGAAAAAAAGGTTAAATGATAAGAAAAAGTAAAACAAAAAATTTAATTATTTAATAATTACTGACAGATCTAATAAAAATTATATATTAAATATTACCTTAATAACTAATTTACTAATTTTACTTAGCTATTAAAAAAGTCTTTAATTGAAATTTATTTGAAAAAAAGAAATTAGATTACATATTACAAAACTATTAATTTTTAATGTTGTAGTTTAAAGAGTCTTTCTTAAATACTTTTATTAAGTATTTTTATTATTTGTATTTTATAATTATAATTATTTAATATAAATTCTGATAACATATAACAAATAAAATTCATTTTTAAAAAATGCAAAATTATTTGATAATACATTAACTTTTAAACTCTTTATAAATGAATTTAATAAACAAAATATTAAAAATTGAGTATTTATAAAAAATTTATATTTATAATTATAAAGTATTAATACTTTAAAAAAAATAAACTTACTAAATATAATAATAAAAGTTTATTTAAAGTTATATATGCTATAAATAGTCAACTTTATATAAATACATTCCCCTTGAAATCAGAAAATGTGTACTTTTACAAAGGATATGCATTTATAGAAAATATAGATTATATATTATAATGTATAAAAACAATTTATTATAAAGTAATAAATTAATCTTTATTATATATATAATATAATTCTTTATTTTTAATTCAATAAAATAATTATTAATTAATTATTAATTAAAAATTAAAGTATTGGTTTATAATAGTTTGTATCTATTTTTTTCTAATAAATTTTTCAATTATATTTACTGATTTATATACTTATACACATTTTCTTACTGAAGTAAGAATGTATTTACAGTTTTTAAACCCTTTAATTAGCATTAATAGTTTTCATCTTAACATTATCATCTATTTTATTTTCGTCTAAATCATCAGTTTTATTACTAGATTTTTTTTTTAAAAATTTCTATAAGTTGTGTAATAGTTAATCATCCTTAGAAATTTCATAATACCATTTTCTTTATAAATATTAAGAAGTTTTTTATATTTATTAGATTAATTAAGTTAAGAATTTTAAGCATTCTAAAATTTCATTAAGTATTAAATTATTATTAGATTCATTATTAGGTTCATCATTAAGTTCATCATTAGATTAACTATTAGATTCAGCATTGGTATCAGCATCAGTATCATCAATATTACCAGAGAAAGATTTTAGTATAATGCTAACAATTACAAATTATCTTAGCTATAACTTTTTTCAGTTTTGAATTATATATAAATGATTTATAAGACACTTAATTTTAAATTTTATATAAATTCATTAGCTTTAATATATTTTAATATTCAATAAAATAAAAGAAATAAATTAATAAAAAATAAAATAATATCATTTAAATGCTATTTAAATAAATACAAAAAATCAATATTATTTAAGTAAATATGATTATTTGAATAAATATAATTAATAAAATACTAACTAAATAATATTATTTATTAAATTTTAAACTTACTAAATGTGATAATTCTGATAATACTTTTTGAATGACATAATAATTTCAGAATCAATTGGTTAAATTTTTGAAGTGGTATTTGGAGGTAAAAAATGAATATCTATATTTATAAAATTTAAACTATCTATTTTATGACTTAAATAATTATCAAGAAGTAATAAAATATGTTAACTCTATGTTTCTAACCAACTTGATAATCAAAATCCTGAAGCCAATCTTGAAAAAGTGTTGTCAATATTTAAGTTTTAGAATTATTACAGTATATTATTAATAAATTATGAATATTAATATATTTAAAATATCGTAGATTTTCATATTTTTTTATTATTAAGGAAGATAGCTTGTGTAATCTATTAGCATTTAAACCTAAAACTACAAATAGATGTTCTTTATTCTTTTTGTATTCAGAAAGATATCTAGTAACTAATATTCAATCAGGTTCAAATTTATAAAAAGATATATTATATAATATTAGTAATTTACACATAATATTAGTTATACATCATTTGCTAATATATACTGATAAAAAAATCCTATTTTATTCATATTATAAATTCTCTCAAATGAATAATCAGCACATTTTGTATGTAATACTAGTAAGATTTCAAGAATAGCAATTTTATTAGTAGATCCTACTTCTTTTTGAAATTTTGAATTCCATTATATTTCTTAAATCCTTGAAGTTATTTAA
The DNA here is from genome assembly GCA_910592005.1 of Funneliformis mosseae. Lineage (NCBI taxonomy): Eukaryota > Fungi > Glomeromycota > Glomeromycetes > Glomerales > Glomeraceae > Funneliformis > Funneliformis mosseae. The sequence goes on along the minus strand of CAJVPP010001535.1, from coordinate 727 downwards.
AAGAAAATTGCAAATCATTTTCAGGAATTCCTAATCCATCTACTAACAACTTAGCTTTTTTAATTAATATTGCATTACTTAAAATTGCTTTATTGATAGTTCAATACAAATTCTTTAAAAAAAAGTTTGAATTCTAAAAATATTACAGAATTATGACATTTTTTTTTGAGTAAATAATTTCAATAAAAAATTATTTGTTTTTAATTTTAAAATTTGTATTACTGTAGTTTAGTAAACTATAATACTCACCTTTTTTAATCCATTTTATATATTGAATTTAGGTTTTTTTTTATTATCATTAGCATATAAGCAAAATTCATACTTCTAAATATCTGTTAAAGTGACTTTTTTAAAAGGCATGCTAAAGAAAGTTTAAAAATTCTCACAGTAATATAAGTGTAAATAAACTGCAAAATCTGTAATGCATTACATTTTATAAATATATATTGATTTAATCTATATACTAATTTATTAATTTCAATTAAAAAATGATATTTTAAAATTATGCAAAATCATGTGAATGTATTTAGGTAAAATTTTTAATATAAATAAGTCAAAAAATCATTATACAGTATAAATAGTAGAAGATGCATTTAGCAATAATTCTCTAACTTAAAACTAAGCAAAAGGATATATTTATAAAGAATATGCATTTATAGATGATATATTTATAGAGAGTTAACTGTATTAAATATACTGATTTAGTCTCAAATTCATAAATTAATTA
>CAJVPP010001534.1:0-19401 GCA_910592005.1 Funneliformis mosseae | reverse complement strand
TATGGGTATTATTGAGAGATCTAACAGAACGTTTCAAGAACGATTCTATAGTATTCTTGATGCATATGACTTATTGGTTACCTCTTCTGATATAATAGAGTTAGAAGACCTACCAGGCATTGTTGATTCAATAGTAGAAGATCTTAATAACTCTGCAACTCGCTTGCAATAAAAAGAATAGTGTCTTTGCCAAGCCTTCTAAACCTCGAAAAGGGCCTGTGAGATATGATGAAGAAAGATTATCTTATGATAATTCCATTATATATCTGCTTGATTCTAGTGAATATGAGGGAGGGAGAAGACGCTCAACTGATATGAATTAGTTTTCTAAGATTTATCAGATCCGCGAATCTTTAATACAAAAAAATCAGCTTGTCTTATACTGGCTAATAGATAATGAGAGAAATGGTCTGAAAAGGTCTTTTGTGAGAGAAGAGCTTCAAATCATTCTTTCTGATGTGAAGTATCCATCACAATGGGTGCTTGCGAATTAGATTTCTAATTCATGAAGTTTAAGTATTTTGTTTACTTCTTCTGTAGACCTTTTTGTATAACCTCTTTTTGATTTGCAAATAAGAGATATAATTTATATATTTTTTTAAGACTCTGATACACTTCTTCATTATATCAGTCTTTGAAATCCGCCATTCTCTCATTATAAATTTCCTCATTTGGAGCTTATTGCTTTACTACATTTCTGCAATAATCATCTGGGTCCCTTTTACATTGCATTATTTTCAAATAGCCCACATATGTTAATCCTATTTTATCATATTTTTTTATATCTTAGCTATATGCCACTTTAATTACTTCAACTAATGCTGATTTGATATCTTTATAGTTAACCATTTTGTATAAATATTGAATGTTTGTATTAATATAGCAAAAACTTTTGTTTAAAATAAAATATTTATTTCCCCTCCTTTGGTCAAGACCTTCAAAAAAAATAGTTAATATAGTGTATTTTTTATTATATAAACTTATCCTTTAGTTTATAAAATCACTTCGCAGTTGTGAAATAACAAGAAGACATGATAGGTGAATATTATTGCAATTATTTACTCATGACTGGATACAACTGTAGGCGAACTTGTCATTGACCTGAAGGGTGTTTTGAACATTGAAAAGCTAAACCTCACTTTTCCTGTAAAGTTTATGACAAGTCGACTAGCTCTGAACCTGGCCTTTGTAGAAAGCATGCTAATAGTTATTATATAACCCAGTATATTAATAGGCTTTAGGATAAGGCTAATACTGATGATTTAATCCAGATGAAAATTGATGAATTACTTCTAGAGCTGTCAGCAGACAAAACCCCCCTTTGAAGCTATCGCCGAGAAAGCCTAGCTTTTTTTTCGAATCTAGTGAGAAAAAAAGGCATGCTATTCTGATTTTTTTTACACTATGATAGCTTTTTTTTTCACTTAAGGTCTGCCTGCTCTCCCTACTTGGTCCACTCAGGTAAAAATTTTTTACTTTGCTAGGTGTATTTTTTCAAAAAAGTCTAGCTAGAATGCTTTAAAAATAAGATTAAGACGCATTTTGATAATTATCATTCTTAGACTTCTAGGGAAAAATAAAGCGATCTGCTTAGGTGTAAATTTTTATTATGTCAGAATTATAATCAGGAAGACGTATAAAGGCAAGAAAATAAATTAGTAATTTTGATAAGTAAGAAAGGCTAGAGAACAATATTCATCAACTATCATTCTTGAAGTTCTTAGGCAAAAATAATGTGATCTATAAACACTTCTCATTAGATGTAAATTTTTATTATGTCAAGATTATTATCAGAAAGGCATGTGAAAGCAAGAAAACAAATTAGTAATTTCATTGAGCAAAAGAAGCTAGAATACGTTCTAAGAATATTAATTTTATTGATATACTAGAACTATATTTTGAGAGTCCTAGAATAGTAAAATTAATAAGTATTTATTTTAGTAGCAAGAAGAGCCCAGAATACTTATTTCGAAGACTATAATTCTTAGGCTCTAGGGCAAAATAAATCAGTCTGTAGGCTCTCCCTGCTGCTTCTAATGATTTTGTGTGTTCTGTTTATTTGTAAAATCTATATCAATTTTTATTATATTAGAAAAGCTTTAAAAAGCTCTAAAATTTTAATTTTTATATTATTTTAGAAAAACTTCTAGCTAGTTTAAAAGATTAATTTTTATATTGATTTTTTTATTATATATTAGAAAAGCTTTTAAGACTTCTAAAATTGTAATTTCTATATTATAAATAAATCTAACGAAAAATAAGTCTAACAAAAATAAATATATTAGGAATTAATTTTATAAGGGCTGGCATAATATTTAGCATATTTTTTAAATAAGTCTAATAAAAATAAGTCTAACTATTCTTATTACTCTTAAATAAGTCTAATGAAAAATCATGTGGCTTTTTAAATCTAACGAACTTTTCTATATACAAGAATATCTTCTATATAAGCTAATTCATTAAATAGCATAATTGTTAAATAAGTCTAACAAGATTTTTGTTCTAACTTTTTTTTAATCAAGAATGGGTTCAATGCAGGCTAGCTTACTAAAAAGTATATTTTATATAAAAGTTTAATGAAATGTTACCTCTGCAAAAATTCAGAAAAATCTGCAAAATTGTTTCAACTTTTCCTTAATCAAGAATGGATTCAGCATAGGCTAGCATATTAAATAGCATATTAATCATAAAAATATAAAAAAATAAGTCTAACGAAAATTTAGCAAATGCTTATTGGATATTACGCTTAAAATTTAAGTTAGTTGAAATAATCTTTTCATTTATTCTGATTGGTAACTAACATAATAATCTCCCTTTCCTAATTTTATCAAAATGAGACATTTCTTATAAAGAGAAACATTAAGATTTATAAGTGTATTTCTATAGGTATCTATTATTTCCTCATAACTTCTTTCTTGTATTTCTGATCAAAGTCTATTATAAAATTGGCTAACATAGAATTGACTAATATAAGTTTTTTTTTATCAAAGTCTATTATAGTATCGGATAACATAATAATATCTAACATATAATAAACATCGTATATAAGTAAAGACTATAGGCTTTTTGCAATCAAAACAAGATATATGTTTTTTAGCCTTCTAATAAAATCGACATCCTTTAGATCTAGTACTAGCATTCTTACAAGTTTTCTATTATTGCAGAGAAATGGGCAAGAATATTTACTGATTATCCTACTTTTTTATTACTAGATTCAAAAAGATTAATTAATAATTAGTTAATGCTTCAGTTTGTAATAGCTAGAATTGCTTCAGAAAGCTTGTAAATACTTATCTTCAGTAGAGTTTATATGATCAAAAAGTGATAGGTATATAAGAAATAAATAATTAAAAAAAAATTATATAAGCAAGTAATAGTTCGCCAGTTAGAGTTAACTATATACCAAATGTCTGACACGTATCTTGATTATATTAAAGAAATAACTATAAAAATAGCTGATTTCAATCTAATTGGCCTTACTGCCTATATACCTTTATCTAAAACGTTACTGAAATATAATAACAGAATTATTAATATTCAAAATAAAGATGACTGATGTTTCAGATAATAATGTTTTAAAAGCTTTGCATCCAGTTAAAGTTCATTTAGAAAGAAATCTACATCAGCTATATGAAAGTTTTGTGAAGAAACTTAATATAGATTACATTCTAATTCCAATGCAGTCTTAACATCAGTTTATAAAAAGTTTAAAGAAAATAATTCTAATATCAGTTTATATATCTATAAGTAATATAATCAAAATGAATGTCTTGACTTCCAATATATTTTAGAAAAAAGGAATAAAGAATATAGGTAAGTAAAATCTTTTAGTAATCATAAAAGAGAATAGGAGTGACTACTGTAAAAATCCATATGGCAAATTTGATGCAATAAGAATTAAAGATTGCATAAATACCACTATTGATTTTGTTGTTGGATCTCAAATGCCATTTTCTATTGTAGAAAGTTCTTAGTTTAAAAAGTTATGTAATGTTCTAGATCAAAGATGATCTTCATAAGTTAGTATACAATTATAGCTATATATGAAACTGAAATAATTTTGATTTTAACCATATTAAAAGTCAAAATAGTCAAAATTGATTTTGACTTAAAGTTATAAAAGTTGAATAGTCAAAATAAATTATAAGGGTTGAAAGTCAAAATAAATTATGAATATTAAAATGAATTATGAATATTAAAATAAATTATAAATATTAATATAAATTATGAATATTAAAATAAATTACGAATATCAAATAAAATAATGATAATGTAAAATTATAAATCATATAATATGCTAATGATCCAATGATAAAATTTACAAAATTTAGTAATATATATAATATACTGTATAACTGATTATCAATCAAATTTTTCTTTATAATGAATAATGGATTTTGAAATTTTAAATCATCTCTTTTCTTTTTTGATTTTATAATGATAGATTATAATACTTCTGATCATACTGACGTAGGTTCTCATTTAAATGATTCTATTTTTAATATTTTTTCAGAAAGAAATGAACTAAAAAATAAAAATTCTGGCTGAAAAAAGAGTCAAGTTTGGGATTTTTTTGAGACAGAAGATGCTAAAAAACATAGAAATACAGGTTATATTTGTAAAGGATGTGGTTGGAAAAGAAAAGTAAAAAAAGAACATAAAATAGTTAAACATTTAGCTTTTACATATACTAATATTACAGGTGAAGTAAAAGATTTTTTTATTCAAGAATTAAGAGAATGAACCAAAATTAAAACTTCTAATAGTAATAATAATAAACCTAATGACCAAGAAGTTAATATTGGAAAAAAAAGAAAATTATCACTAATACAACCAAAAATAATAATAAAATTTGAAAATTCTATAGTTAATGAGGCTAAAGAATAATGATATAATCAAGCTCTTATTAGATTTTTCATATGTTGCTACATTTCATTTAAGATTGTAATAAGTTCATTTTTATTGACCTTGTAAAATGTTTGTATCTATCATATCAACTTTTAAATTGAATTACATTTGCTGATTCTTAAGTTAATCAAAAGTTAGCTCAGGTTATAAGTATGATATCAGATGTTATTAAAGGATCAGATAATATAATAATAGGTATGAAAGTTTTTTTCTTTGAATTATTTATTTTAATAAAACTAATATTTTTAAAATTTCAGGTTTAGATAGATGGACTAATTCAACTGAAGTATTAGTATATGCTTTTATTTTAATTTTATCAAAAGAAAAAGAATATATATATTCTTTACAAGATTTATCTTTATATAAGAATATGGTAGAATATATATCTAAAAAAATTTTAGAAGTTGTTAATGATGTTGAAGCAATAAAAATTACTTCAATTGTATCAGATAATATATCAATAATAGTTAAAGCAAAAGATCTTATAAATGCAAAATATAATCATATAATCTCTATTCGTTATATTGCTCACTATATTAAAGGTCAGTTCCAGTAAAATCTGATCAATCTGTTATCCGATCCAGTCAAATTTTGGATCATCTAGATTTCTATTCATCAAATTTCAGATTATTTAGTATAATCTGATCAATTTTCATAATTCCTGCTGGAATTATAAATTTTGAGCGAAATTATGAAAATTACGAAAAATCACATGATTTTTAATTTCTATGCGCGCGGATATATCAATTAATTTCCTTTTCCTATGATAGTCGTTCTACAAAAAAAATTTTCTATTTTTAAATTTCTGTATTCCTAATACTTTGTACAACTATAACACCAATCATTTCCTTTTTAGCAATTACCATTTCACAAAAAAATTGTTTCTTATTTTTTTGATTTCCGCTCTGTATAACCTGTGTAATCAGTTTTTAAAAATGAAAATGATCAGAGGCTCGTATTTTGAAACATGTTATCAGATTGATCAGAAAATCTGTTTCTATCTGGTTAATCCTGTAATACAAACGGATCAATCTGAATCTGATCAAATTTTGAATGGATGACCAGATATCCAGATTGATCAGATTTGAAGCATACCTCTACACTACATTAATCTGTTAACCACTAATATTATGAAGCATAAACATTCAAAAGATATTATAATAAAATGTATAAAAATTATTAAATTTTTTTGAAAATTACATCAAAACGAAGCAATATTATCTCAAGGATTAGAAAATACTTTCATTAAAGGAGAAGGATTAAAGGGATATTGTAAAACTAAATGAACAATGACTTGGGATTGTCTTGCATTCATTTAAAGATATAAGCGTCCCTTATATAATGTAAGATTATATAATTTACTGGTATTTATTATTGTTGTATTTTAAGTTTTATCATATTAATAATTTAATATTTTAAAAGCTTGTTGAAATTAATTCAGAAATTCTTAATGATGAAATAAAAACTTTACTGCAAAATCACTTTTTTTTCAAGATGTTGAAGAACTTATTAAAGTTATTCAGCCAATTAAAGAAATTATAACTTCTTTAGAATTTAAAACTAGTAACTTAACAGACTATTTTATTCAGTTAATAAAATTTTCTATAGCTGTTAAAATTTATCTAACAATAACAAATTCTATTTTTCGTACTTACTGCTTAAAAAAATTCATTAAACGATAGTGTTAATTTGATTTCAAAATATATATGCTGGCATATTTCTTACATCTGCTATATATAGGTATATAAATTATAAAATAATTTTTAATATAATTATTTAATAATATATTATTGCTATTTTAGAAAAAGGATTTAAATATGATGTTTTTTGACAAATATGCCATACTGCACTTAAATTATAGAGATCTATAGGTGGTTAAATTTCAGCTAATAAATTAATAGAACAAATATTTGCATATAATAATTATCAAAGCCTATATGAATTTAAATTTGTACCTGAAATGTATAGTATATTGACTTGGTGAAAAATGATTCAACAGGAAGAAAATTGGATTTAACAACTAGTATTAAAAATTTGTTCGATAGTATCACATAATGCTAGTTGTGAAAGAATATTTTCTGTTTTAGGTTAGATATATTCAAAATGCTAAACAAGATATTATTTTGAATTTTTGTTATTTCCACCCTTTATATTTTTTTATTATCGTTTTAATTTTATATAAATACCTAATTACAGATTATAAATTGAATGAATGTAAGTAATAGCAAAGCTATATACTTACTATATCAGTAATGCTTTCTCTAAAATAAGTTATGCTTATTCAAATCTTACTGATGATGAATTTTATAAAGCAGTTAGTAAAGTTTTAATGATATTATAGAATTTTCTGATGACAAAATTCAAGAATAAGAAGAAGAATTAAATATAATTGATGGAGATGATGAAGATGATAATCTTGTCATAGATAATGAAGAAACTCTTAAATATAGTAGTGAGTCGGTAATGGAAATTATTTTAATTTTGATAACCAAGATTTGCAAAAAGTATTAAGAGTGGAAGTAAGTGTGTTATTGAACAGGAAACAACTGATTATAATCACAGAGAAAAGAATTATAATATTGATGCATTATTAAATGCTAATTTTAATAAGTAAAATAGCATATAAATTAGTATAAAATAAGTATCTGTGTAATAAAAAAATATTGTTTCATTTTGTATATTTCGATATAATAAATTATTTTAAAAATTAATTTATTATAATAAAAATTTATATAAATGTATTTATAAAAAAAGTATAATGATATTTACATATATTAAAAAAATTAAATTAAAAAATAAAAATAAATTAACATATTCGTCTTTTCCTTTCTTTGAACTTTTTCATAATAATTTCTATCCTGATTAACTGAAACTTAATTAGAATTTTGCAAAATGTTAAAATCCCAATTAGTAATAGATAAAACGTTAACGAAATATTTTGCCAATTATGTAATGTTAAAACTATGGTGAAATCCTTTGATTAAAGAATCGAATATTCTATAAATAAATAAAAAAAAGTTAAAAATTTTATTTGAAATAAAAAAAATCACCTCTTTCGAATCTCTATATATATCTAATCATATTTAAAGTCCAACTGTCTAAGCTGGTATTCCTATAAAAATATTTCTTAAAAAAAAAACACATACATTTCCCAATTTATTCAAATCTTCAAAAAGGTGATACCTTATAAAATAGAAGAAAAAAACGTCAATACATTTCTTAAATAAAGAAAAAAAAACAAAAAAAACACTACTGTTTATACTCACTTGAAGTCTAGTTCATAATTCGTCCAGCATACCTATAAAAAATAAGAAAGAAACATTAAAAAAGTTTCTCTTTAAATAAATAAAAAAAAAACTTATGACATTCTGATCTAGTCATCCAAGTAGTCTAGCACCTCTACAAATAGGAAAAAATAAGAAAAGAAATATTTTCTTAAATTAGATAAAATAAAAAAAATCACATTTACTCACCTCATGTCCATAATGGTTTCATCAAGATTCAAAAAACAAGCATCCCTACAAATAAAGAAAAATAAAAAAAACTATTTATAATGTTATTTTAAAGTATTTAAAACCCTATTTACTTACTTATTATGTAATGTTAAAACTTCAAGCCAGATCAAAATGAGTAAAAAAATGAATTAAAAAATTTAAAAAATTGATCAATTGGCAATTTAGCATATCAATCATGTTACTCTGATCAAATTATCAATTTTGACTATTGTAATCAATTTCAACTCTCATAACCAATTTCAACTATTATGATCAATTTCAACCTTCATGATTAATTTTAACTCTTATGATCAATTTTGACTTTTATAATTAATTTCGATCTTTGTAATTAATTTCAACTTATATTTTGACTATAGTTTTTTTAAAAAAATATTTCAACTTTAACTTAATTATTTCAGTTTCATGTATAATCATAGCAAGCATAAAGAAAGAAAATACCTATACTGATATTGTCTTCATATATATTATATAGAAAAAAAGATTTAAGAAGCATATACCAAAATGCAAGGGTCTAAATGAGACTTCACAAAAACTAAAAGTATCAGAAAAAGATGATAATAGAAAATATTTTTATAATTATAAATGCATTTAACCAAATTTATATTACATTTTCTGAGATCTAGAAACGTTAACTAAAAAGTTAACTTCAGATAAGAAGACGAAATTAATCTATACTAAAAGATTACAGATATATAAGCTATATGGCTATTGCTATGTAGTTGTTCATATGGATAGTTTACTTAACTATGAAATCATAAGTTATAATTTATATAAAGGTTTAGATGCATTTAAAAGATTTGTTACAAAAATCAAAAAGGAGCTAGTAAATATATAGAAGAATTTATTTACGCTTGCAGAAATAATAATGATACTAGGAGATCTTAAAGTATATAATGAGGTAATAAAATGCTAGATTTGCAAGGGACCTTTTTTAAAACTAGTATCAAAGATAGTACAAAAACTCGAAGAAGCAAAGTATAATTTATTAGAAATCAAGAAATGGGAATCATGTATGAAAAAGAACATCAAAAAAAGAAAGAGACACAGAAAAGATACTAAGAAGCTTTAAGTACTCTTAATCATAAAGTAAAAGATTATAATCATATAAGTGGTAACTACTGAGGCTTAGCTTATAGCGCCTGTAATTAAAAGTTACAAATAGGCTCTTTTGAAACTAAAGTATCTCTTATATACCATAATTTCTGAGGTTATGATTCTCATTTACTCATAAAAGTTGTAAGCAAGTTTACAGTTGATAAGCTAAAATGCATCCTAGAGAATATTGGAAAGTATAAAGCTATAAATATTGGCCAGCTCTGATTCTTAGATAGTTTTCAACATATAGAAATGGGTTTGATAAATTAGTTAAATGTTTAGGTAGAAAGCTTAAAAAATTTCCCCTAACTGTTAAATACTTTACAGAGAAAAGTTACTCAATAGATAAGATAAGGCTTCTTTTTCAAAAGGATGTCTTTTCTTATAACTGGACTAATTCATAGAACAAGTTTGATAGAATAGAATTTCTACCAAAAAAAGATTTTTATTCGCTACTTAGTCAGCATAATATTAGTAAAAAGGATTATAAACATATATAAGAAGTATAGCAAATATTTGAGATAAAAATCGTTAAAGAATATCATGACCTATATCTTGAAATAGATGTACTTTTGCTTGCTAATATATTCATAAATTATACTATTAATGTGCTTGCAAAATGATAGCTTAAATTCCTCTCATTATGTCTCAGTATCTGAAATATTTAATGATTTATTATACAAGAGCAGTGTAGCTAAACTTAAGCTTATGACAGATATAGATGAGTATTTAATAGTTAAGAAGGATATTCATGAAGGTATGAAAATGGCAAGTCACTGTTATGTCAAAGCTAATAATCTTAATATTCTGATTACAATCTGGATAAACCAACATCTTAGATCTTATATGATGATATAAATGCTTTATATTCTGAAATAATAACACAATATATGGCTACAGAAATATTAAGAAAAGTAGATCCTGAAGAAATTCCAAATATTCAAAATATAGCATCAGATGTGAAAATAGGTTATATACTTGAAGTTGATTTAGAAATTCTAGTACATTTACATACTACTTTGCAGATTATCCATTAGCGTCAGAAAAGTAGATAGTTTCAGAAGACTGGCTTAGCTTGTATAATGAAAGATTAGTATAAGATAAAAATGTTGAAGGAGGTAAATACATGTTCAGAAAGAAGCTAGTTCAGACTCCTCTTTTTATTAAGAACAATTATGTAGTTCACTATTGAGCTCTTTAGACATATATAAAATTCAGAATGAAGATTACAAAGATTCATGAAGGATTAAAATTCTGACAGTCTCTATGGATAAAAGAACATATTGAAGAAAATTTTCATAAATGCAAAATAGCTAAGACCTCTAGAGATGAGTTTAGAGTTATATACTATAAGATAAAAAAATAATGCAGTCTTCAGCAAACAGATAAAGAATGTCTATAAATATATGAGAGTAGAATTACTCTGAATAGAAAAGGATAAAAAAATCAGATGTTTAGTAAGTTTACCATTATTTGTAGGCTTTAAAGCATTTGAAGGAGGAATTATAGCAATTCACATGTTAAAGAATATAGTAACTTTAAACAAACCAATCTATGTAAAGCAGGCAATTCTTGACATTAGCAAGGCCATGATATTTAACTTTTGGTACAATTACATAAAGTCTCGCTATAAAGAAAAGACCTGTTTACTTTATACAGATACAGGACTCATTTATCATGTGAATAAAAACTGAGGATATCTATAAAGATTAAGTAGAAAGACTAGACATTTTTAATTTTAACAATTTAGGAGACTTGTTTCTAATAAATGATAAGACAAAAGGAGATCTAATAGACGAATTAGTATACTTAAAGCTAAAAATGTATTTAGTTCTTCTAGCAGGTCATGATCCTAAAACTCCTGATGATCCTGACTCAGAAGACCCTAAAAAGAAACATAGCATTTAGAAGGTAAAGGGTATTAAAAAATGTGTGATTAAGAGGAAACTTTGACATGATAAGTTTTTAGAATGTCTTAGAAATAAGAGACTAATCTGACATGATATGTATGATCTTTGAAGTTATAATCATCAAATATATCTAGAGAGGGTAAATAAGATAGGGTTAAATCTATATGATAATAAGCATTGGATTTTACTTAATAGAATTTGAACTCTTCCATATAGATATTGGCGAATTGGATTATATAAATGCCTAATAGCATCTGAAATAGCTTTTGAGAAAGCAGAAGAAAAGGCTATAAAAGTTAAACTTTGAATTAAGGAATAGATGTTTTATAACAAATATTTTTTTCAGGTAAAAATTATCAAAGAATATAATTTTATTAATTAAAGTTTTCTATTATTATAGTAAAAATAATACAAAAATGGTTGATTATAAGAATATAGAACTTGCGCAAGTTAAAGTCATAAAAATTTCATTATGAAAGGGTAAAAATTATGATAATCTTATGAAAAATTATAAAGACTATCTAAAGAAATTGTGAGTTGAAAAGAATCAGAATGATTATATTAAGACAATTACAATCAAGATGTTTTTTAACAAAGAGATATATACTCTAAGGTTAGAAAATTATTGTAAAAAGTATATAGATAATTATCTGTATACTAGCCTAAAAAAATTATATGAGCTTTATTATGATATAGTTAAGGAAGAGAATTGCGAAAGGTCAGATGATGAAATAGAACAGATACTCAAAGTAATGGCAATCTAGTCATCTAGTGAATAATGTATATATGCAAGCAGAAAGATAAGTTATAGCGCTAACATAATATTTTAAATTTTATTTAAGTATGATAAATATTTAGTTTATTTTTTTTCAGCTTATAAAAATGCCTTCTAAAAAGTATCATACATATTATTTAGAAAAAGAAAAGGTAGATGCTATTCAAGAGATCAAAGAGAACATTATAGCATTAGAATATGATATAACTAAAATACATTAAAATCTTAAAAGAATTGGCTGAGAAATCTGTTATCTATATAATACTATGATTGAATCATCTGAGTCTAGTTCATTTGAGTTTGAGGTGAAGATAGTTACATCTGAGTGCTATTTATCTGAAGAAATGAAAGTCAAATGCTATAAACTAAAAAAAAGACCAAGTGGTCTAATCCCTTAGAGAAAACATATAATTTTAGATCGTTGAAATTTGCTATTATGCAATATAGCCAAGTATGATCACACATATGATAGGGTAACTGGCTTTATTATTATTAAAAATATAAGTAAGATAGGATAGTAAGCGTATTTGATTATCCTGAACTGTGATTATCTTAGAGTCCAATCTAATGATAATTAATAATTATATATTTTTTCTTTATATATAATTAGACTAATTTCTGCAAATAAGAAATAGAAAATAATAAAAAAGAGAAGTGGTCTAAAAAGGACCAATTAGAGATTCAATGCTATGATTTTTTATTCAATAATTTACCTAGTGATTCAGAAAAAACAATCAAGATATTTGAAAAAAATTTAGCAGAATTAGAAAACCTTGTAAAATTGTTTAAAAGTGATATAAGTAAAATGTTTGATATTTCTGATTCTAGTTTAATGAATGTTAGTCTAGAAAAGTGATCATCAACTTAGAAGAATTGCTCAATATTTTCAGCTAAATTGTGTGATAAATAAATTAATCTTAATACAGGTTTGTGTAATAGGAAATTTCTTATATATCAAGTGAAAAGAAATTATATTAACTTTCTATTCTTATTTTTTCCCAAAAAATATGATTGGAGGAAGAAAAAATGTCTAATACAAAACAGAACCTATCTATAAGTAAATAGTATTAATAAAATCATATATTATAAAAGGCTGAAAACTTATCAATTCTGAGATCTATATAAGTTAGCCAATTTTACGTCTTGTAAGGTAGATCTTCATGTGAAGAGGTATAAGAAATGTATATTTTTATAATTTTATATCTTTCAGGTAACATACGTCAATGATAATCATACACTCTCTTTTTCCAGCAAGATATAAAGCATAAGGAAGTTTAAGAAGTTCAATTGACTTTCCCATTTGCTAAACCAACCTCTGCAAAAAATTAATATAGTAAATTTAGTAGAAATGACTTAGGATAAGGATTCTACTTTACATAAACTTTCACTGACTACGTTTCTATATAAGTAAGAAAATGGTTAATAACAAAATTTATAGTCTAAACTTTCATATCCATAATAGCCAAAATGATAATGAAATATTTATAATTGAGATTTCTAGAGAAAAAAAGATTGACTTACTTAAGCCTATCATAAAGAAATAGTTGGTGCCTCTATTTGATAAAATCTCTTTTATAAAAATTGATCTCTATATGAATTACCCTTGAGGTAAAAGAAGTATGCAACTAATAGCTTCAATTTCTAATTATTTTCAAGGGATTCCTGATCTAAATGATATTCATATTTTCGTATTTCCTCCCTATCCAATAATGAATTGTTAGATTTATTAAATTTGTATATGTATCATATAATAGTAATTGCTTTTGGTAACATTATATTCATTAAATAATACAAAATACAGTAATGCGATTTTTTACAGAATAATATTTTTTCATATGATATGTGTATTGTGTATTGTAAGATGTATTCTAATTGAACTTATCTTTTAGCCTCTTAATGTCTCATATTAATAAAGGCTTTATTCTTCATTATCATCAGCACTATCATCAGAATCACCATCTATTTGACTTTATTATTACCTGAAAAATGCGCAATTGATATTTAGAAAAATACTTACTAAAATGATCAGTGATTAAGTTTTATAGATGAGACAGAATTTTTTCTGAAATAATCTCCTTACAATGTCAAAGCGAGGTCTAAGAAAAAGAAGGAGTCCTAAAAGGACCAGATAAGTATTATAAGCAATAATTCAAGTTCACAAATATAGTATAGATCAATTTGATATTAGATTAATAGATCAGATTTTCATAATGTGATGCTTACATGATGAATTTTATGGATGATAATTTCAATTCTTGGATGGTTAAGGGTAAAGTTAGTTATTTTATTCATAGTATACTTTAATTTCATTCATAATATACTAATCAAATTTGCTTTTCTGGAGATTCTATTTTGACTATCATGGGTTTGAAGAAATAGTAGGAATAGAAAATGAGAAAATACTTACCTGTTGAAATTGACAAAAATTGATGAACCTGTTAAATATGACATATATGTTAAATCTGCCAAATCTATTATATCTGCCAAATAGGACACACATACTATTATTATATTTCTATTATTTATATCCTTATTATCATTTATAATATATTTGATATAATTAGCATATCTATTAGCTCTGTTATTATTGTCAGTAGTATCATATTTACCATAGATTTTCTTAATTGTAATTTTCCTATATAAAGGGTATGAAAATGCTTTGAAAAAAAGACAGATTCCAACGAGATTTTAACAAGTTTTTAATATTGTATTCAATATACATTCAATAATAATAATAAACAATATTAACATTTTACAAACATAAAAATTATAATTTATTTCTTGTTAACTAAATAAATTCTCTAATAAATAGCATATTAAATTGATTGGATTTAAGTCATAGCTATTGCTTCCCTGACTTCAAATTTTAGTTAACTTATTCAACAGAAAGAGTAACGTTAATAACGTTCTGAATAAAAATGAATTTATTGTAATCTAAGCTATTCAATATATCTTGGCTTTCTTATTTAAGTATAACTTCAAATCCTTTTTTAAATTCTAAATCATCAAAATAAAGGCTTAGAAGAGGTAATTGAACCTTATATATTTTTGATGCTATACTCTATAAATTAAATTAAATTAAAGATTTAAATGTATCAAATAATAATAAATTTTTATTATTAGCAGTATTAGAATTACCTTTCAATAAAAATCTTTTAGGAATAATTAACTGATCAACTTTTTTTGAAAAATAATTTAATTTTTCATTTATTTCTTTTTGAAACAAATCTTGCAAGATTTTATTTCATATATTACATTATAGATATCTCTATTTTAACTTATATTTCTTTTTAAACCCTTGATAATTTGTAAGTAAAATGTCTTAGTATTATCAACTGAAAAAATAAAATTATATAATATTATTTAATGATCATTATATGAGGCCTTTGCAATAGAAAGGGAGGAAACTCAAAAAAAAATAAAAAATGAGTTAATAATAAATCTGAACAAATTATAGTATTTAGAACATTTTTGGCTTATAAACTAAAATTTTAATTTTTTTGGAGTTTCCTCTCTTTCTATTGCAAAGACCCCATATGTTTAATTCATTGATTTTAATATATTAATAGTAAACAATGTATCTGTTAATACTTTTTTCTCAATGCTATTATTAGTTTCTTGTTCTTATATACATAAAGGATCACAAGATTTGTCAATATTATTTATAGATCGTGATCCTGATGCAATAACTCTAACATTTACATTCTTTTGTTTTTGTTGAGTTGATGCAGATTGTGAGTTTGCATCTTTTTATTTTGATCAAGTTAATGCTTTAATAGCTTTTGCTATATAATAAACTATATTATTAAAAGATATTTGATTTTAATTTTAATAAGATTAATATTTGAAATACACCTTTAGCAACTAAATGAATAGCAATTTTGTCTGTTTCACTTGTAGAATCAATTGCATCAGAAGTATTTCTAGGTCTTAAAACTCTTTGAGTAACTATAAATAAAAAAGATTTAATATAATGGTTTAAATTTAAATTATTTTGTTTTGTACAAATAATAAACTTTTTTTTAACGACATATTAAATATTAAATTTAAATAAAATTGTTACACTTTAACATTATTATAGTATTTTGAGCTTAATATAATAAATAAAAAATCAACTATAACTTTCAATTAAAAAGATTATTTTACTTGCTTTTCTTTTTAGTCATGACAAGAAAATTTGAAAAAATAAGAATAAAGGAAGTAAAAATAAACTTTATTTATGTTTATTTTTATTTTAAATAAACTTTTTATATAAATAAACTTTTATATAATATGAATTTAAATAAATAATTGAATACTATTAAACTTTTATATAACATGAAAGTTAAAGTATGTTTTATTAAATGTAATTAAATATTTTTATTAAAATGGTAATTATTCATATGATTGATCTACCAAAATATATACCAATCAAAAAATTATTTTGATAAAATATAAAATATTAAAATTTAATTTTACACTTTTTTAACTTATAATTATTATAATTATGTATCAATATAGCCTTTGCAAGCATTTATTTTTATGAACGCAAGACCTAACACATTATTATAACCAGCTTTATAATTCAAACAATAAATATTCATGTACATTAAGTTGGATTCAAAGTCAATAAGTGAATCCTAATACTACTTTGTAGTAAAAACTATTACAAACTTTTGATGGTAAATATATAGAATAAAATTAAAGATTAGAATATCTTTTTACGAGCTACAATTATTAGACAAGATAATGAGATTTGCATAATTCCTTAAAATTTGTAAAAACTATTAATAGCTAATTATTAATTAGTATTTTTTATTGAAGGAATTAAATAATCTAAATAATGTTATGAATGATCTTATAACTGTCAATGATAATTTATTTGGTGTAAATGATTCTTCTCAAAATGATAATTATACAGAAGATTATAATAATGAAAATTATGAAATTACTTGATCACAAGATATTAAAAGTACCTTTTCTTTAGTATCCAATGAAGGTTTTTGTAGTGTAATTTTAGCTGATACTTATAAGGATTTGAATAATAGTACAGAGCAAATGCTATGGCTGAGTAAAATATATAAGGACTTTATAATAGCTGTAATATAATATTATCTATCTGACGCAGCTACTGATTTTATATTATGCATTCTAAAAAAACATTACACTGAATCACTTCCCTGGATCTACTAAAAAAGAATGAGATTTTATTGATAATATGGATATTAAGGGTTACAATTCAAAGAGAAAGAACTTTTTACATTTAAAGGAGAAATTTACAAATTACATTATTAACCAATATATGATGCAATTAAAAGTTTAATATTAAATCCTGATTTGAATAAAGACTTTCTTTTTGATTATAAAGAGCAATGGGAACCTGGCTTTGTTAATATTATGTTAATATATTTTTCAAAAGTATTAATATGTAATAAATTAATTATATTATTATTTTAGAATTATTCTTTTATATGTATTATTCTGAATAAAATACTGCAGATTAGTGGCGTAAAAAATATAATCTATTTATCAAGATTTTAGCAGTTATGATTTATACTAATAAAACTACTCTTGATAATTTTGAACGAAAATTTGAATATCCCATTTTTTAACTCTTGGAAACATTTTAAGTTTACACTGTAATATGCTTAATGTAAAAATTCTTATTGGATTCTTACCACATTTAATTACACGAAACAATAAATTTTGAAATTCTAAAGAGTTCTAAGAGGCAAAACATGATTTAAATCATTATGCTTTAAAATATTTATTAAGTCCACTTCTTAAAGATGATAGAATATACTTAGCTATAAATAGGAATGTTGAACATTTTACAGTTTATTTATCTACTGTTATTGCAGATATATTAGAAGCACAAAATATTTGCTGTATATACAAATTCTATCATACATGATATCCTTATTATAAATGTCTTATACATGGTAATAAACTTAATAATATATATATTGAACAAGATTCAATAATTTTACGTAATCATACAAATATGCAAAAAGCTATCTTTTCAAATAATGCAAAAGAATATTTTATTAACAAGTTCAATAATTTTTCTGAAATTTTGAGTAAATTCAAATTTATTTATAATTTTTATTTTTTTTTATATCAAATTAATTTTAACTTTGATTTTTTATTAGAATAATAAATATATATAATGCAACAGCATTAGATTGTATGCATTTACAAGAAATTGGTTTATTTCCATATATGAGAAATATGCTTATGTATCAATGTCAAAATAAGATTATTAGTATAATAAATAATCAATTGGCTAATATTACAAGATTCATTAGCTTAAGAATACTTAAAAAAGGATACCAATAAGGTGCAAAATTCACAGGTGATAAAATGCGAGATATAATAAAAATTATAATATTTGTGCTAGATGAGCTGTATATAACAGATGATACAATTAACCACCAAATAGATAATGTATATATTAATATTTCATATTAAGTACTTATTCAATGCTATATTAAATATATTAAAATATATATTACATCAAGAAAGATAAATTTAACGAAGATGATTTAAGAATCTTTGAAGTATGTATAATTATTATTAATTAGTAATGCATATAATATATATTAATTTATTCTTTATTTTATAGTATAAGATAATTGATTGGTCAAATGATTTTGTAAATTTATTTGCACAATTTTCTCAAAGTGGTTTACAGTTACTAAGACTTCATATGTGAAGATATCATACATTCATACTATTTAATAATCTAGTACTCTCAACAGTGTTACGTTGGATTTCATAACTTCAAATAAAATCTCAAAAGAGTAAATAAAACTAAGACAATTACTCAAGGAATCACAGATGAGGATTCACAATAACATTGAAGAATTATTCTCAAAAATAAACACGTGAGATAAACACAAATTAAACACAAAGATAACTTAAAGATATTTCAGAGATTACGCTTTAGAGACTCCAAGTCAATATAGCGAATCAATACAATATCATATAATAAGTTAACTAACAAAATAGATTGCACGAATGCAAAGGATCACGGATAATGTATAACAGTTTTAAAGGGTTTGCAAAGGATAAGTTTTATACTTGGTTAATTATACTCCTTTATTGATATAATATATAAGTTTGGTACCTAAAAGATTGATATCTCGTCAGTGCTGAGACTCAAAGAAAATACAGAGATATTTATACATGTTGAATAAATAATAAAATAAACTAAACT